>JAHPZR010017839.1:25000-30812 GCA_019787425.1 Platygyra sinensis | reverse complement strand
GCATTTTACCTAGGCAGTTTGAATATTAATGATTTACCTAGGCCCACCTAGGCCTACCTAGGCAGTAATCCGGCTAATTCCCAACATTATCTACTACTCTTATAGCATAGGCCACCTTGGTTGCTAATATATTTTTTTGTTTTGTGTGCACGGCATGACCAATCTACTGTTTTCATTGCAATTCACTGCTAGAAAACAAACAATTATTGAGCATTGGTTTATTCCAAACGTTATTAATCGTGATATGGATTTTGTGATGTGAACGATCTGCAAGACTTAGTACTGACTTAGTACTAACTTAGCACCTTCCTATATAAGTCAACTTTTAGTCCAGTATAATCCACCAAGGAGTTTAAGATCTGCTGGAAAATACCTTTTGGAAGTCCCTAGGGTATGTCTAAAGACTTATGGAAACAGAGCCTTCTCAGTTGCCGCCCCCAAGTTATGGAATGATCTGCCTCTTGAAATTAAGTCAAGCAGTTTGTGTATGTTGTAATGTTACTTTATTTAGTAGAGTCGGAAAGTTCTAGAACCTTATGCTGTAAAGTATTTACGCGAATCGGTGTAGTTAGGTGTCCCAGAGGAGTGTTTTTAGAGAGAAAAATCTTGTAAGTCAGTGGTGTTTACACACGTAGTGTTTGGCGGAAGCCGTGTTTATTGAAGTGTGACAAAGGTCGCGTGTACATCTGGCAGAGGCCGTGTTTATACAAGAGTGACTAAGGTCGAAGTGTATTTTACAAGCCTAGCGTGCGCTTGTGGTGAAGTTTTGTGTGGAATTACTACGTTTGGTGGAATAAATAATCTTGTTGCTGTTCTGACAACCCGGCCTGCGTTCTGTTTACACTACAAACTAACTACCATTTCAAACCACAAACTCATAACATCTTTTTAGAATTTAGATAATTATCTGAGGTGGAGCAGGAGAGGAGGATGAAGACGAAGATGATGATGATGGCAATGATGATGGCAATGATGATGGCAATGATGATGGCAATGATGGCAATGATGATGACAATGATGATGATGATGATGATGATGATGATGATTATCATCATGGTCTACATGTAACTTCCCCTCAGAAACTGTCCCCTCTCCCAGGTCTACTTTACCATCGCAGGTGTACTCTCCCATCTATCCATGTGGATTTCCCCCTTGGCTCAGGTCAACCTTTGCCTCAGTCGTCGACCTTCCCCCTGTAGGTCAACTTTTCACTAGTAGAAGGTAGACTTTACCCTTGTGATCTAACGTTACTCTAACAATGTGTATATTACCTTTTATTTTAACTGGATCATTGGGTTATGCCATTTCAGTTTTCATTAATTGGCTTACAGTATATCATTGTAATCATAATTACTGGGGTTTCAATAAAAGCTGGTTACCGGCTCTCTACTGCCACCTGTAGGGCTTGTTACCGCCGTCTGTTTGGATTTCATTAATGAAAAAAATAGGCTGTCGATGACTACATGTAGCTTACTGCCGCGGCCTGCTATTACCTACAATATAATAGCGTATTTAACCGCTGTGAAACAACGAAAAATCAGGGTCGACAAAAATCTCTGATTACAAAGTCATGCCGAACCAACGCTTTTCAAAGAAATCTTGACCTCTAAGCGATATATCTCTTTAGCGTTAATACCTACCACACATCGGCATTACTAAAACCTATTCCTTAACAATCCAGCTTCATCATGTTAAAATTTCAGCAAAATCGAACAAAACTAGAATTAATTAGGATCCTATTTGTGATCTCTCTTTATCTTGTTAACTTAACAAAAGAAGACGAACCGACGTTTCGGTCAAAAAATCTGAGAGCTGAAAATTGAATGAGAACATCTTTTTCGAGCTTCTCTTAGGAGATTTAGATGAAAAAATGACCTCAGCAGGCTACAGAAGTAAACGAAACAAAAAAGAAAGCGGGACAGTCCGAAGGGTAATAGTGAACAATGGCTCCCATATTCAGCTGTCGGTAACCTGTCGGCCAACTGTCGGCCGACAGGCTACCGACACATTACCGACACATAACCGACAGTCGGCCGACACCGTTAAGTAGATCACAAATTGACAGTAAATAGAGTCAACAACTTTTCCAGTTGAAATCAGTAAATAGGAATCTGTCGATCGTATCGTTCTTACCTATCTGTTTGATCCTCTTTGAACGGTAAAATGCTTTTTTTACTCCATCTCTTGACCACACATACCAGAATTTTGTAGTAAATTTAGTACCCATTTCTCATATCTTCGTTTGTTCACAACATACGCTTGATTTAACCATTTTGGGGCAAGCAAAGTAGTTTTCCAATCGCCCTATAACGCTTTGCGAAACTATAGTTAACAGTACTTCATGTATGTCTGATTAATATTCTCTTTTCTTTATCAACAGGTCTTAGTGCAGTTTGTTAACATTGTCGGTGCATTTTATCAATAAAAGTATACCATTTTTTGCGTTATTAAGCTTCGTTTAATTTCACTATTCATCATCATCATGTCCTTTTCTCTCTGAGGGAAATAGGGCCTTTATTTCACTATTAAAACACATCAATTCGTTGACCATAGACTTTTTTTTTATTTGGTGGCTCCTAAAGGAGCCGTTTGTTTTTGCTTGAACTAAGCAAATTTAGTTCAGCGGAAAGATCTCTGCTATGTGGGACAACATGTACTGGAATCTGTCTCCCGGGTTCGCCTCTTGATGGAGTTTACTCCAGTTAAACTCGTCAAGGTAACCTGGCAGTTTTCCTTTCGTCGTTCCATTCATCGCCTTCAGCTTCCGTTTTACTTGACTCCAGAGGCCCTCTATGGTGTTGCTGTGTGCTCCAGTATAGGGGTCAACGAAGTTTTCCGAGTGGTTGACCATCAGGTGGATGTAGCCTACTTCGTTCAAGTTAAAGTAAGGCGAGAACTTGTCTGAAATAATTACAGTACCAGGTTCAACGAACTCGCGTACTAGTCTAGTTACCAAGGTCTCTTGTTGTCGATCTGGAACGCGAAAAACTAGACTTCTCCCGGTATCTCGCTCTACCATTCCAAACACCCACTGGCCCTCTGAAACACGTCCACGATTGTACTTTCGCTTGTTGCCAAACATGGACTCGTCAATCTCCACTGTTTTTCCTCTGCCGCCTAACTTGAAGTTACCGTTTAAAATCTTCATGGAACAGATGTTGCGGATTTTTTCCAGTACTGTCACGATGGTTCGAAGTGATAATCCGGTTAGTAGTGAGAGTCTTTTGTTGGATTCACCAATGGACCACAGGTAGATGACGTACAACCATTGTGCGAGTGAAATATTGGAGTCTTCAAAGAAAGATCCAACCCTGACTGATCTACGTTTTCTGCAGTTCCTTGATGGGCATTCCCAGATGTAACCATCGGTAGTGTTCTGCCTTTCTTTATGAAATGACTTTAATTCTTTTTATGTAGTTTAGAAGCAATAGGCAAGGAAATGTTTACGATCATTTTAGTTTGCCCCGCCGACAGGTTACCGACACGTTACCGACAGGTTGCCAACAGGTCACCGACTGTCGGCCGACTGTTGGCCGACAGTCGGCCAACACTTTGGCCTCAAACATAGCACAAACTGTTGGCCGACTGTCGGCCGACTGTCGGCCGTCTGTCGGCCGACTGTTGGCCGTCTGTCGGCCGACTGTCGGTCGACTGTCGGCCGACTGTTGGCCAACAGTTGGCCGACAGTTGGCCGACAGTCGGCCGACAGACGGCCAACAGTCGGCCGACAGTCGACCGACAGTAAATTTTGGGAATTATTCTTCACTATTACCGTCCGAAGAGCTGATAATTTATTCAATTTGCGGCCTTCGTCACGTTCAAGTTATAAAAAGCTTACTTCTTGATAATTTCAGTCTTAGAAGCCACCAAATGGTCCCAAATTACTTTCTGTATCCTTACAAATATCCTGAATTCCATCTCTGAAAGATTTGGCCCCAATTTTAAGCAAATAAACATTTCCCTGACGGCGACGGCCATTAAGGGCTTTACGGTGGCTTGCATACTAATAGCTTTGAGAGCACATGGCAAATCGAAGATTTCTCGTCTGATCACGTGCTAATTCCAAGTAACAACCGACGAGGTTCCAAAACAAAAAAGGAGTTAAGATCGGGAAATATCGGGTCAAAATCAACAGAGTTCGTTGTGGGTTCGGATTCTATTGTTACGTACACTCACTCACTCACTCAGTCGGATAGCATAGTAGCTTACGCGTCTTAAGGCAGTAAGCTACAATAAAAATGATATTGATTAAAAAATAGCAAATACAACAACAACAACGACCACTGAAATTTTTAAATGCTACAAACACAGCACACTTTTTGATGCCCAGAACGCTAGTAATCACATTTCCAAGCATCGAGATTTCAAATTTTTCTAGGGGGGCATACCCCTAGACCCCCCTAGGGGAAAGGTTACAGCCCATTAGTGGTCACAGCCGCCTATTACACCCTCAGTGGCCTCTTATAACTAATGTTATTGAAACCCCGGTAATCATACCATACGTTTTTATAATTAATCAATCATTGCACTCACAGTTAGCAGGCCCAAACTTGTTTCTAATAACTGAATGAATTATACTGGAAACAAACTCTGCTTTAAAACATTGCAAATTCACTCTACTTTAAACTCCATACAATGTGTTAACTGCAGGTTCTGTTTCACTCAAGAAGAGAGCATAAATGTTGAAGACCCAAAAAACAAGATCCATTAGTTATGAAATAGTAGAAAAGAAAGGAGCCAAGATGATTTTCAAAACTTTAAGGTGGCTCTAAACCCCACCTACAGAATTTTTTCAACCTTTGCCGAAAATTGTGCTTATCAAATGTTGACAATTATAAAAAAATTTCACTGGGCTGTTTTTGAATTATAAGCCCCTAAAGGCTGTAATTAAGTGTGTTTTAGAGAGTCATACTGTTGCTATGGTAACCTATTATGTTATGAAAATGATAACATGTTCACCAATGGTTGGGCAGTTTTTTGATACCATGATAGTGGGATCAAGTGATAAAGAGTGGCTATAATGACCCATCAAAATCTAAGTGCTGGAAACTGTTTTTAGCCACCTCAAGCAAAAAAAAAAATCTCTTTTGCTGCCGTTGGAACCAATGAGAATTTTAACAGAGATTTTCTCATTACTTAAACAACTGGGAAACAGCAAAGAGCAAGCAAAGCTGCCATTATACTTGAATGTATCTCTTCGCCTTAAATCACATTGAACTGGTTCAAACATGGTTTTCAATGATTATTATTAACTCTTTCTCCTCTGACTTTTTCAAGGGCTTTCATTTATTCAAGAAATGCCAGGACAATTGGTTCAGTCTTCGGCAACAGAAATTTGAGTGGGAAATTATGTTTCGATTTGAGTTACTTAAATTATTCCATAAACAACATGCACTTGAGTGGAAAGTCTCGCGCCCTGAGTTTCTTTTACATGATAAATAGATCTAGTACAATAACCATGTGTGGACCTAACAAGTTTAATTAAAATATGAGGTGAAATATTCAGGACAATGACCCTGGTTAACTTTGTGCAGCATAAAGGGTATAAATTAAGGATTCTGTCCATGACAAAATGCCACTATTTTATCTGTTTAAGTATCATTTATGCAACACTCCAAGAAATACTAATTAAAAACGCTCTTATTTTGGCCAGTGTAAATCCCCCCACTCCCGTGAAAAAAGGGGCAGATTTAAACAGGCTATCCTATCTTTTTAGGCTTGATTTCTGCTGTTCTCTTGAGTCCGGTCTACTAGATAGCGTGGGCTCCCCTGGTTGGTAATCCAGCCTTTTCCGTTTTACATGCAAGATGGC
>JAHPZR010017839.1:17500-20000 GCA_019787425.1 Platygyra sinensis | reverse complement strand
ATCAGCAAGCTCACAGAGTTTTACTTCTGCTTGGTGCTTTTGCTCTCCTTTGGAAATTGCTTCTTCATAACTCTTGTACATCCCAAGCTCTTCAGGAGCAGTGTGGACAACCTGAATCCACTTGCAATTATGCTGTCGCTTTATGAGTTGTATTTGTCGACCAAGGTGAAGTCCATGTCCAATTAAACAGTGAGGAAGATGACCTTTAGGTAAAGAACTCAACCAATCAATTGGCTCAAAACCTGGAAGCTCTTCTGCTTCAATGAGCTGAACATTGTGACCACTAGCAACATTCTTATCTTCTTCACTACACTTTGGTAGATAAACACAAACTTCCACATTAGGGTTTTTAGCCAGTTCTATTGCTAGTTCTCTGTTGATTGTTGACAAGCCTCCCTTTAATGATTTCCATTCACTACTCAACAGAGTAACTCTCAATAGTTGGTTGGTGGACACTCTTGGTCTTTCTTCCAGGCCTTCCTGTGATGGAGAGGCTGCACTGCAAAAGCATGATACCTTAAACAAGAGATGATAAAGTAAGTAAACAAGGTTTACTGTCTGTCACAATGCAGGCCTTGTGGCAAGGCATTTCAATTTAATTTTTGTGTCACTAACAGTTCATGATCATCATGATCATCTTGAAAAGGGTTTGTTAGGTCATCATTACTTTGAAAACAGTTAGCTCAATATGCTGTTAATTCAAACATTTAAAATTTTGTTCCTAATGTAACAGCAAACCTGAAAACATGATGATCAAAACTAAATACAGCAGTGAGGTTTATTTTTCTGTTTGAGTGAACAAATTCATGGTAAATACATACAATGCAAAGTTTAATGACACTCCCTAAAGAGGGTTTTTTAGTGACAATGGCTTCAAAATTAGTAAATTGCAATTCTAAAAAATGTTTTATGCAAAAATAAAATGAACTAAATGTTAATAAATATTTCCAAAAATTACCACACCTCAGGGGATTAGAACTGAGCCGCAAATAATTTGGCTCTAAGTTTATGCTTGAAATTACGAGACGAATTACAAAGCTTAAGGGAATAATTTAGGGTAATAAAGTCATCAGATGCGATTTTGTTCCTAATGTAACAGCAAACCTGAAAACATGATGATCAAAACTAAATACAGCAGTGAGGTTTATTTTTCTGTTTGAGTGAACAAATTCATGGTAAATACATACAATGCAAAGTTTAATGACACTCCCTAAAGAGGGTTTTTTAGTGACAATGGCTTCAAAATTAGTAAATTGCAATTCTAAAAAATGTTTTATGCAAAAATAAAATGAACTAAATGTTAATAAATATTTCCAAAAATTACCACACCTCAGGGGATTAGAACTGAGCCGCAAATAATTTGGCTCTAAGTTTATGCTTGAAATTACGAGACGAATTACAAAGCTTAAGGGAATAATTTAGGGTAATAAAGTCATCAGATGCGATTTGAAGTTGATTACAGCATATGTGAAACAGCAAGATTGCTTAACATCAAGAAATATGTTATTATTGGTTCCATATCTGTTTGTCTGAGTATTTCAGCCAAAATTGGAAAAACCATGAAAGCTTTTTACCTAGAGCCTGATACCCCTACAACTTGGCAGCAGTCACAGGCTTGCCTTGGTCCTTTAGAGTATACATGTAAGTATGCAAAATAACCAAGAAAAATATAACAAGCTAGACAAATGCTTCATGACTGGTGCCTTGGACTCCTCACTGTGTGGGTGCATGAGCAGGCCAGGTGTTGTTCATGCTGAGTAAGATGATGCCTTGGTTCTGTAGGGGAATTTGGTGGTTGGTGAACTACCTCTAGAAGAAAGACCACATGAACGGATGTACATGTACATGCAGGTTGACTGTACATACAGCAAGCGGGTCAGGGTCGTCACAAAGGAGTTCACTTTCTACTTTGTGGACTGCCCTCTCTGCAACTGGGTTCTCGTTTTTATTCTTGTAGTTTTCAAAGTGTTCCTATGCTGCTTTAGGAGTTGATCATCCATGAATGCCTTGAAGCCAGCGGTACGGAAATTACAAAAAATAGGAGCTGGCCCGTCCAGAGATCACATTTGGATATCAAGGATGATAAGAGCTTTACAAAGAGTGTGACGGTACTCATCCTCCAGGAGAGTTGTGGCTGTTAGCCAGTGGTAATAAGCTTGGGGTTATGCAGTCAATGGCCTTGTGTGTGTTTAAGTCATACAAGTATCAATTGATAACATTTGGTCTCGAGTTGGTGGCTAGACAGTGGCTGAGCTGGTATCCAGGGCAATGGGTAAGCCATCCAGGATCTGTTAACGTATCTCACACTGACAGCTGGAGACAAATGGCTCATTGTGTTTAATGACAATTGAGCCATCTTTAGCAATAGTGATGTTGAAGTAGAGCTTCACACTTTTAACATTGGTGAGTTTTTGGAAGGGCATTCCCCTCATTGTAGGTGGGTTTAGGTATGCTGAAGGTCAGTGCATTTGGCTTGCATTCCAACCAGGCAGTGCATCTG
>JAHPZR010017839.1:0-12500 GCA_019787425.1 Platygyra sinensis | reverse complement strand
CGAATGGAACAAGGGAGCACCCACATGGTGAACTAAGCACTAGGTGTGACATGGCAGCCAAGATTTTGGGTGACTGTAAAACGGATCATGTTACCACTGCTGCTGAGTCTTTATAAGGAAGACCCTAAGGCCTTGGCTAGGTGCTGTGTCATCAGTGTCACTGTGCAGTGTGTTTGCAACTGGTGTGGTCTCTGGTTCAGGCCATGTCCACGCGTATCCGGATATTTTTGAAAACAGAGATTTTTTCCTCCATATTTGAAAAAATCTGCATCCACCCAGATTTGCACGTCCACACATATACACAAAAACGATTCTCATATTATGCTAGACTTCACACACTGAGCATGCGCAGGTTACGAGCGCATGCGCCATGTTTATGCTAATTTGTGGCCGAGTGTACTGGACCCTAACTTTGATATTAACGTCTTTGAAAACCTTCGTTTTCCACCATCCACAAGAATACGATAAATCTCTGTTAAAAATCTACAGTCTGAAGAGCATTATTTTTCAAAAACCTCTGTATCTGTTCCCTGCTTATGTGTGGATGAGAGGGACAAACAGAGAAAAAATCTCTGTTTTTGAAAATATCCGGATTCGTGTGGATGGGGCCTCAGAGCAATGGTCAAAGATGTCGGCAATTTGTCTGGCTTTGGCTATGTATCTGCGGTCTTGGTCTGGGAGAAAGCAGTATTCGCTCAGGAAATGGCTACTGTCTGAGCAGTCTCGATAACTGCCGAGCGGGCAGGACCTGCCAGTCAGTAGAATGTTTTGGTATGGAGCTCTGGCATTGGTCTTACAAGAGCCAGAAATTGCAGTACGTGTGCATGATCTTGGCATCATCACCAGTGCGTACCTCATCAAGAAGAGAGGATAGTAAATGTGTATAACCAGTTTTATAGATGCTGGGATCCAGGATCATAACTCATTTCGGTAAAGTCATTTCAATAGCTTGGGTAGATCAGGTTTAACCTGACTCTTAGCCATGTAATAAAGATAAAATTCACCAAGGTGCGAATGAGTTCCTCATCCTCATTGGGGACTTCCTCATTGTGAGACAGGCTATTGGGGTAGAGTAGTGTCCTTTACAAAGGCCATGGGCTAGAGAAAGATATCTTCAGGGTAATCACTACCCTCTAAATGCAGGTTTCCAAAATCCAGAAAGTGGGCCCCTGTCACCTGGAAGCCATAATGATCACATCACATTCCTATCAGATTGCATTGGACTTAAGTTCTTCACAGGTTAAGACCTTGATAAAATATTATTACAGGGCATTATTATATGGCTCTGTCTCACAAGGACTGAGAACTACCAAATTCACGATTTTGATTGGCTAAAATGGATATTGACCGCGTTCTAGATTTTCCCATCTAGACCGGCAGCTAGACCAGTTATGTTTTGAAGAGAAAAAGTTGCACACTAAAATGCAAAATCATTGACTGTTTTCATCTAAGAACATTTATTTCTGTAAGCGCCAAAAAGCTGATGACAAAAAAAAAGTAAAGAGGACGAGCAAACTTTGAAAGAATTAAATTCAGCCGCTCATCACCGTTTGCAAGCAAACTGTCACTTAGTACAAATCAGTTACTTTAAACAAATTAAATTGTTCTTGTTTTTTCTTGTTTGCCATACAATAAACATCTTATTACCACCGTTTTCGTTGATGCGCGACTTTCGAAAACAAAACACCCGCTGAAACGTTTCCAAAATTTCCATCAGTCATACATGCTATCGACAGATCGGATCGAAATCCACCAATCACAGCCCACTAGCATGACGTAAAGAAGGTCTGAAGGTCACACTAGTGGCTGTGATTGGTGGATTTCGATCCAATCTGTCGATAACATGCAAGACTGACAGAAATTTTGGAAACATTTCCGCGGGTGTTTTGTTTTCCAAAGTCGCATATCAATGAAAACGTTGGTAACCAAGCTAAGTCGGTCTGTATGGAAGAATCTTGACCTCGGTCGTGTGTACAGACCTCACTGCGTTCGGTCTGTACTTACGACCTCAGTCAAGAATCTCCCATACAGACCTCCTGCTCGGTTAATAAGAGCTAAATAATTAGCAATTTGCCCTACCATTAGTTCCAGGAACTTAACTTACAGTACCGCTCAAAGGTAAGTTACCACCTCTCGTCTCGTTTCTCGCAAGACGGGTCTCGTTTTTCTCGAGACGTTTCTCGTTTCTCTCGAGTCGTTTCTCGTTTCTCTCGAGAATCACTGAAGCATTTAGTATGGAGTATATTACGCGTAAGAAATCGGTTATGTGTATAAACGATTGTTGCTCTGCAGTTCACTGGCAAATCGATGGGACCGAGTAACAGAAGATACATGTATGCATTGATGCATTGTTCGTTCGCTCGATTCATATCGAACAAACATCAAACGTACGCAGTGATAATTATTAGGCACTGAATTTGTGTCGCAGAACACGATTGTTTTCAACAACAATTTTCGAAGGAAAGGAAAAAGTTCATAGAAATAGCCAAGTAAGGTTTAAAATCTCCATAAACTACAAGAAGAGTTACATGCATTCTATTTCATGAGTTGAATTCATGCGATCACACGTGGGTTCAAAGAGTTGATTTTGCGAATCTTGCTCAGTGCGATTCCATAATTTTGCAACCTCAGTACTGTAGCTATTTTCATTATCTCAGAATGTAGTTGCCTAAATTTATGCACTCTGCAATAACCGCTAACACAAACATTTAATTTTGTGCATAAGAAAAGTTTTCCGGCTTTCGAGCCGTCTATTGCATAAAAGCGTCACAGAAATTGTGGGAAAAATGAAATCTCCGGTTCTATATGGTACAAATCGTTCATTCAAATACCAAAATACTATACCTTTGAAGACAATAGCTTTTATCAAGGTTTCCGAGATGCGCTGTTTGCATTAGTTTTCACTTTTTTCTGCCACGGAAAGTTTTGTCTGACGGCACGCGCCAACGAGTCGCCAAGCTTAATGAACTTTATTCTTCTCTGAAGCGTCAACGCAAACACTAAAAATTTCACCGCTTCTATTAAACAAACATAGCCACGCAAGGCGTGCAAGAGTTATTTTTTTACTTAAAAGGTTATGAAAATGGGAGCATTTAAGCGACTCTTTACAGTGATAACTTAGTTAGTTTGACAAGTTTTTCGGCTTCAATGTACAGCAAGAAAAAAACTGAGAATATGATGTACATACGATCTTATATCGCTAAGATAAGTTGTCATTTTAAGTTGTCGCAAGAGGGTATGGATAAAATATAGGCACGCTAAGCGTGTAGGAGTTTCTTGTTGGAATAAATGAGCTGGAGGAAGGGGGGGGGGAAGAGTGGGAGACTGTTTTTCTTAAGATTTTTGAGTTGTTGCGCAAAAAAGGGCTGTGAATTTTTATTTTTGTAGAGGGGCAAGCCATATATGTGTATTGTGTGCTTCCATAATGAAACATGGAGTATTGACAGATGATGATTTCATACCTATATTATTTTTGTAGATGGAATAACAGAAGTATAGTACATGTAGGTCAAAACTGTTTTAAGTAAGGTATGGGTTAGAGACGACAAGAAAGATCGCAGATCTTATAACCCCGCTTTTAAAAATTAGCTGTTTTCTCAGCACTACAGTCACAACGCAATGCACATTCCAGAGACCCCCTCAATTATTCATTTGTTACTGTAGACACCATATCACTTGATCAACATAAACTATATTATTGCATCATCGTTCATCTCTATGATGACGTCATGGTTAATAATCACCCGAACATCTACCTTCACGTTTCTTATCTGCAAGCAGTCCTTGTTGATTCACTGATGACTATAGCCACGCAATCAACTGATCAATCTGTAGCACAACAACTGACAACGACTAGACACGAACTGTTCAAGCCTCTTATTGCACCATCACATTGACCCGTCCCTAACATACCCGATGCGCCGACTAAGAAGAATTTTTTTCACAAAAAATAACTCAAAAATAGCAAGAAAGAGAATAAGCCCTCTGGGCCGGGTTGTTTGAAAGCCGGTTAACGTTAACCCATGGTTAAACGTTAACGTAAGCACTACGTTTTCTTATTTTAAAATGTTTTTCGCCTCTAACGTTTGGTGTAGTTTGAGATTACTACAGGTCAAAACTGAAGGCTAAACAATATAAACAGAACACCTCACCAAAAAGTTACAAAACTGAAATAAAAATTCTCGCTAACCCTGGGTTAGCTTAATCGGGCTTTGAACCACCCGGCCCTGACTCGTTTAAGCCTGATTTACTGATTAATTTGTAGTTTAACTTGGTGCCACGCAGTCTTCAACGAACATTACTTTGAACAGTTTTCATACTTTTTTTACCTTCAACAAGAAGATCTCCGACTGAAACGAATATCATAAAATGTCCTTGAATTAACCATATCAAACCTCTGCTGCAGACACCTAAAAGCTGTCCAAACAGGTTAACTTCTTTTTTGTTTAATCAGTCCTGGGAACAAGAGGCCATAACTGAATTTACTCCCATGTGAAAATTGTTAAGTTTACATTTGTAACTAAAAATAGCAATATCTCGATTTCTTTGTTCAAACATTTCATGGGAACAAGTGGTGACGATTCGTCAGCTCTAATTGAATTTACTCTCTTGTGTCAAGAAGTCAGAAGTGTCAAGTTGCCATTTCTAACTAAAAATAGCAAACATCTCGGGGAAACAAGTGCTCACAAATCATCACCTCTAATTGAATTTACTCCCTTGTGAAAAACAAGGGTGTCAAATTACCCTTTGTAACTAAAAATAAAGATATCTCGTTACATTTGCATACAAGAACAAAACAATTGTCACTTCCACTTATTTTGTAAACGTTAAAACTGTTTCAAATCTAAATAGTCTCGTCTCCTCTAAAATATGTCCTTTGAACTAGAAGTGACGATTCGTGACCTATTATTGAATTTACTAGTTGTGAAAAACAAAAGTATCAAGTTACCCTTTGTAACCTGAAATAAAGTATCTCTTCCCATTTGTTTACTTCTGACTCATGAACTACTTCAAAACGCAAAGCTCATCTCGTTCTTAACTAGCCACCATTACACTGAAACTACCCGATGTATATTATGTAACTGTCACAATCCCCTCCGAACCGGACTAAAAATCACAAACCGGCAACATACACGTCAGTCTTTATTATTCAATCACCAAAGTCCTTGCACTTAATACAATCAACTGAAGAACTCCCAAGACTTCATTCACCTCACTTAAGTTATCTTAAACAAGAAATTTTCTTTTTCTTCTACTACAATTCGTCGTGCTGGCTATTAATGTGATAAAGTGAAAACCCTGATAACATTGACGAGAAAAGATTAAGTTTCATTTATAACATATCTTCTCATCCCAGTAGTAAACAAGAACATTATGAATGTAGTATTAATCGTTGTCTCTTCGCTTTTCTCGTTGAAACTTATCATTGAAACTGATCAATGGATGCTGAAATTAACGACTCGCTCTCGACTCTGCAGCAATATTTAGGTTTCACTACATCACGCAAACGATTCGAACCTGGTCACAACCTCTTCACATTCCCTCTACTGCATTCCGCCCCCTTAAATACAATTGTTCCTAACATAGAAACCACATCAACATTAGTAGTAGAGCGGCTAACACTCACTTAATTCAAAACCTTACGTAATGGAAAAAGCTCACCCTTCATCGCATTCTCGCAGTTATACATGATCCCAAACACTATGTTTCTTTGACTGATTATCCAATTGCTAATGACTATCAAACCCGCCCACAAAATCCTCAGCCTAATTAACCCACAGAAAATGTCGAAGTAAACCCAATAAATGAATACTTCCTCCTCTTTTACAGAAGAATAAATATGGCCGTTCTCTACTGTTTCGGGATCAAATCTTCTCACACATCATTTAGCTTTACAAGAAGAAATTTGATTGGTGTTTAATAGTAGATCGAATCTGATTGGTGTGACATACATACATCTCTCACTGATCCACTGATCCACTCACTGAACCACCCGTCCATAACATACCCGACGCGCCGACTAAGAGGTATTTTTTTTACAAAAAATAACTCAAAAATCGTTCATCCTAACACTGAAATGCTATATCATTGAAGACAGGAATTTCTTATAAGGTTTATGTGATGGAGCGACTGTACTAAGTCAAAGCTTTTGCAAGGGATTGTTCTGTCTAGCGGCATGTTTTGACGAGTCGATTTCGCAATTCGCGGCAAATGAATTTTTGTTTTGCAAAGCGTCGCAGCAAATACATCGCTGGTTCTATTTGCCATAAAGCTTGTCTTCTTAAGTGTACGCAAGTACATGTTAACAAACTGATGAAAATAATTATAACCGAACAAAAAGCCAAAGGCCTTATCTCTGTTTCAATCTGTAAAGTTATTTTGAGCCACTATTCACACGTTGCTTAGCATGTGACCAAAATCTTCCCATCGTCAGCGATAAAATATATCATTCGCGAACGAACATTTTCGCCAAGGATGACTAAACATGGTTTAGACTTTTTATGGCTTACACTTAGAACTTAATATTAATCATATCATTAAGAAACTTCCCAAGACCTCTGTGTAATGGTAGCCATATACGTCAAAAGGTCAACGATTTATTTGTGCGAGAATCGACGTCTTCGGCAGTATTTGTTTACGTTTTGACGGAAATAAGTAATTTGTAGAAACATGTAAACAGCAGCTCACGCCGATCAAAGAATTCAAAGTAAATTTTCATCACATCAGTTCATTACTTTTGGCCGTTCGAGCGGCTACCATCATCCGATCGAAAGGTCGTTCGCCCTTCTGAATTTACAGAGTACGGTTCACAATTTGGATCGGTCCAACTTTGAAGTAAGTTCGGCTCATGAAAAGTTGGATGTATGAATTGAGCTTTAGAGTTTAGATTGTCAAGAGTGACGAATTTGTCGCTTAATCATAGTTACTATGGCTTTACTATTTCTTACGGTAAGTGCAGGCGCTGGAGAAATTTGACCGTTCCTGGCGCCTTTGTGTCACGTTTTGATGCAATTCTTCGCGTGCTAAGATGTCAGTGCAAAGAAGTTCTTTCGGTTTTAACTCCTTACTGCAAAGAAGTTTTATCCTTTTTAACTTCCCACTGCAAAGAAGTTCTTGTGCCTTTGTACATGTGGGATCCAAGAGCAAGCAACCGCAAGAGAAGCCACAAGAAGTTGTCGGCTTGCTGACGAAAAAAGTTCTTTTTATACACACATGGCCGTACACAGGCATCGCTGATGAGAATGAAAATCGTGCTTACCGCACAAATCGGTACGATGATACACAAAACAGGTTTGAAACATCGATGAAAACGAAGTACTGGTACTTCCAGTGCACTCACGAGAAACGAGACACGTCTCGTTTCAAACGAGACTCGTCTCGTTTCTCTCGAGATGAGTCTCGAGAGAAACGAGACGCGTCTCGCGAGACGGTGGTAACTTAACTTTGAGCGGTACTGTACTGTTGGGCCATTCAATGTCACTGCTCTGGAACAGTTTCCCCATTGTCCATGAAATCCTACAGGGGCTGGGCCCTAGCTAGTATTTTTGCCTCATGGTTTTTGTTGATAGCTTCATTCTTGGTGAGGCTCTGGACACTACTTTGAAGTTCAGTGAGTGTTGACCATGATGTAAGTGAATGTGAGTTCTAAGGAGTTGTACTAGCTGACAAAGTTTCAAAGTGTTGACTTGCTGAGAGAGGAGTGGGTAACTTTGCATTGGATTGGCTCAAGAAAACAGTTTGTTAGTGTAGCTTAAAAAGGGCTGCACTATGCCAGTAGGGAGGGGATCCATAGATCGACAATACATAGACAATGTAGTAATCCAAGTGAATGAACTATAATGCAAGAGACTTCAGGAACACCCGTACAGTACACAAAGGATATTCAAAAACGAGACAACTGCACAGCTACACATAACAAAAGTACATCCATCCAGTTCTGGCATAGAAATGACTTCCAATTCTGCAAGTTATGTCCAGGTGTAGTCAATTAATCAACAAATCTGCATCAGCTTCAGTTGAACTGCATTGTATTGGTTAACCAGTCTGTGGAGCCTTAAGTTTAACGAGAATCACTTCGTGAAATTTACCGGGGCCACTTTTATCTTGGCAACCCACGTTTACACTAGCATGCATAAGGGTCAAAAAGGGGAAAAATTCTCTGATTTCTTTTTTTTTAATTCGTTTATGTGTTTTTTCGCCGCGGACTTCGGTATAAGAATCGACGAAATCCTTTTGAAGAGAAACTTTTTTTAACATGCTACTCTTGTTATTGAGACGTCTTAGAAATCGCAGTGAATAAACTTACGTTTTACAAGAGATTGATGTAAAGATAGTTTTGAAATATGTTCGCCGACTTTGATTCTCGATAAAAGGTTCACTATTAAGTGGTCGGTCGTAAATATGTCTCTATAAATATCCACTCCTAAGTTTTTCGCTCATGAAGTAGTCTCTCGTAAAGATTGGGGAAACTTGTCGTTCCCCAAAAAGTTATAATCTTTTGTCTGGAATGCCTTCGATTGCCTCAAGTAAAGTTACTATGACAACGATTTTGTCACAGCGGAAAGCGGGGCCCTGGAAAACAAGACATTGAAAAAAAGAAAGGAACGGACAGCATTTTAAGACCGGTTTCCAGCCTCACGGCTGGCCCCAGTAAAAAAACATGAGAGTGTCCAAACATTGTCACTGACATGACCCAATTGGTGAATACAACGTAACTTGTATCTTGCAGTGATCAGCGGCACTTGCCTTGGGTGCAAACAACAGCAAAATGTTTTTTCTCCTAATCAGCAAATTTGCAAGCATAAATGTCTAACAGGAAGCAGAGGAGTGGAGGAAGGCATGAAGGATCTAATGAAATTTCAATATGAGCCTTTTAAAAACAAGAAATTACCTTTTCCAGCCTGGACATCACAGGAAGCCTTTAGAAAACAACTTGCATGCTCACACTAAAAAAGAAATTATTTTGAAGTAAGTATGCAATGTCCATGTAAGTAAACATTGACAAAACTATGCACCATAATGATTATTAAGTGCCACTGAAAACAAAATTTTCATATCTGAGATTTTCGCTTAACCTTCCTTGAAAACACTGTCAACTGTGGTGAGCAAAAACTGCTTTTTTCAGCCATTCAAAAGTTGGCTGGTTGAACCCAAATTTGGCAGCCATTTTGGTGAGACCAAAACCGCCTTGTGATGTCACCAGTTGTACTACTCTCGAGTACTAGTAGTATTAATTACAAGCTAGAAAACTAGTAGGTAGTGACAATATGAAAAATAAATTTGGATCAATCAAGTGAAAACAAGAAAGAATCTAGTATCGTGTTTCCTGTGAGCATACAGCCAGTGACATCACAAGGTCCTTAATTAGTTCCAGAGCCAGGACAAAGTTTTGCTCCAAAAAGTTGATTTTGGCAGCTAAAAATAGCACTTTCCATTAAGATTGGACAAAAATAAAGTTCACAATGATTATAAGCAAGTTTGAAACTATAGATTAGGCGAATAAAAGAGGATACAAAAATTTCATTTCAGAGGCACTTTAAAGGTCAAATGAACAAAAAACTTTTATAGGCATTTTTTTCATTTGTCATATGTCCAATGTGTTTATTGAGTACAAAATAAATTTCCGAAGTTTCAAATGAATTAGATCAAGCATTGCTGAGATGTTGGAACATTACAATCACTATTTTTTAGCCTTCATAATCAAAGAGCAGCTGGGAAAATCGTCGGAAAATTGCCAGAAATAAAATTTATGACATCACTGTTGGTGAGCTCAAGAAATGCTCGAAATTTGAAACCTTTTTTATTCTAAGTTCAAAGCGAATATCAGAGGAAAACCAAGGTGTTTTGTGTGATAACTTCACTGTGGAAAGTTGCTTGCCCGCAGTTGGTCAAATAAACAACAAAAAAAAACAAGCCAATAATGCCCTCTGAAGAACAGGCGAACTCCTCTACCATTTCCCAAGTAAAACGATGTTTGTATTTTGGATCCAAAATCTTCTCCATTAACGACTCACTGCTGCAGAAACGCAGTAATGATCAAGCAACAATGATGTCACAAAGCAAACTTTCAGTTTGATTGCTTCCATTAATTTAAACTGCACAGCCATTTTGGAAACTGTATGATTTTTGTGACGACATTGGTTTTCTTCATACTTTAATTTAACAATTTTGCTCTAGTTTGTGGCCCAGAAAAAATTTCCGCATAAGTTTCCTCTTTAATGTTCTTTTGAATGGCTGAAGAAAAGACTCCAGTCTTAACTTTTGGTTCATTTGACCTTTAAGAGTATTATTTTTGTCTGAATGAATACGTTGAAAAGAAGTCGAATGATGTATATATATTAGAACTCTCAAAAACAACAGTAGTGACAACTTGTACACACTTATGACATCACTATAAATTTTAAATGTGTGCCAAGTATTCCAGCATCTTAGGTGTACAAAATTTGAGGCATGAACAAAAAACAGGAGGGAGAAGAAGAAAGAGTTCTGTCAAAACAGACCACCAATTTTTCACTGTTGACTTCACATGCAGATCTAGAGTTGCTTAATCCACTGGGTATTGGAATCATGATAATAATTTTTTTCCATATAAAAAAAGTGTCAAATGTTTGGAAAAGTACTTTCTGTTTGTCTTCATAATTTTACATGTAATAATTTTTTCACATTTGAATATTTGTTTGCATCATATTCAAATTGTTTTTTAAGAACATAATTACCACAGTGACTGACATTAAGCTGTGCCAATCAAAAGCCCTGTTCCTAAGTGAAAACAAGTTTTACAAAAAATTGCACTGTTGACTGGTAGTTAAATAATATAGTTTTCCCCACTCTGTCACTCTTTTTAGCCCTTGCCCTAGTTTTCACACTGCCAATGCATATGTGGAAATCTCTAGTAATTTGTATCTATAGGAATGCTGGCTAAGGGGGCTTAATTTAAATAATGCATTAGCAGTAACCAGGGTGAGACAAAATGAAAAGATGAGGTTGCCCTTTGGGCAATCTGTTACTTGAGGTTACTAGCCCGAAGGTCTGAGG
Organism: Platygyra sinensis; assembly: GCA_019787425.1. Taxonomy (NCBI): domain Eukaryota; kingdom Metazoa; phylum Cnidaria; class Anthozoa; order Scleractinia; family Merulinidae; genus Platygyra; species Platygyra sinensis. The sequence goes on along the minus strand of JAHPZR010017839.1, from coordinate 1,466 downwards.
GTCTAGCCCGAAATTAAATTGTTTATAAAGAATAATCAGATTTATTTAATTATGCAAAATACAAGTAATGATACCAAGCATAGATACAAACTAATTCTTCGTAGTATTTAGATTCCAGAATGTGATTTTTGTTTAACTTCAACCTCAAATTAAACAATGTAACAGAAACGACCAGTTTTTACGCTTGACCACAAGACGTTTGCTTTCTGCTACACACTTTTTGGCATAAAAGCTCAATTTATCATCAGAAAAGAGGACCAACGGTACTTGCCCATCGGGCAAGCTACGATAAGAAAACGCTAGCCCGACAAGTCATTCCACTAGCCCCGGGCTATTGGACAGCACTTTTGTTGCACCCTGAGTAACATACACAAGCAATCAGCTGCAACTTGTTCAAACATAAAGAACACAAATAATATTCATATTATGATTTATGAAACAATTAGTACAGTGGAACCTCGATTTAATGAAGTCGCTAGGGACCAACCAAATTTGTTCACTAAATGGAGGGTTCGTCATATCGAAAAACCTCGATATAACGAATTTGAGGGGAAAGGACCAAAATGTTCGTTATATCGAGGTCATAGTTTATGATTGATTTGTAACACAGGTGACTTCTGTGAAAATACTATAGTGCCAATGTCTATGACATATAATGAGCCGTTGACTGAAAGATTGCTGTCTCTTTAGTTTACCATGGATTTGTTGACCATTGATCTGTTCAGCGTTTACCTTCTGTCACGTGTTGACATTGTAATTCGTTATATCGAGGTATATTTTACATTTGGGCTTCCAATTTAGGTTCGTTTATATCGAGGAATATGTTATATCGAGGTTCTATTCCATACATTTCACTGTAATTTTGGCCGGGACGTAGAGTAACGTTTCGTTATATCGAGGACTTCGTTAAATAGAGGTTCATTAAATCGAGGTTCCACTGTAAAATAAATTAATTATGTTATTTCATTGCCTGTCTTTAATATGTAATTTCAGATAAGAAAATGCAAAAAATGAGTTCACTCTGTCTCACCAGCAGTTGCAACATACACTTCTTAGCATCTTAGCAATCACTAAAATCTAACAGGATCTCGTGTCTTAAGTAAAGTTTCAGGAAAAGAGAAAACTGAAAACAAAGTGAAAGCAAAACATTGTTAGCATTAAAGATTAAGAAAGCATAACATATGAACTGTATAGCAATTAATGACCATATACCCAAAAGTTTATTAGGTTGCATTTTGTACAAAAAAAAATATGTTCTTACACAATGCTTTTCTTCTCTAAAAATTTCCTCAAAAAAACTGTTGACAGTTTTCAATAATCCAAAGTTTGCATCTTTTTTTACTGTATTGCTGCATGCACTAAGAAAGTGGTAAAGACAATCTCAGATGCAATTTTCGGCTCACTGTGATACAGTAGTCACATAGGTCATCACCCCCTGCTGTTCTCTCCCCCGGTAGTCAACCATG
>JAHPZR010017838.1:7500-10000 GCA_019787425.1 Platygyra sinensis | reverse complement strand
TAGATCGGAATGTAGCAACACTTCATATTCAACAAAGAATACTTTGGCGAATTTTCTCTATGCGATTAGTGTGTTCCCAACAATAACTCAAGTACCGGTTTAATATGCATAAAATATTGTCTCTTCCTCAAAAACAAAATTTGAGTTTCGTAGTGGAAGTTTTCGAAAATGTCGTTGCACAGATCTCGCCAGCAGAAACATTCTGTCGCCTCCACTTTCTGGAGAGTCAGAATTATGTCAATTTTGTCTCTTTCTATGGGTTTCAAGTTTGTCATACAGATAAATATAATTTCATATGTTTTGCTGAATAGCGTAACTGATACATAGCTTAATTAATCGATTCATGAAATAAAACCGAGTTGGAAGATATGAATCGCGCGAGTTAACCAATCAAATTTTCGGTTAGTGAGCAACAGCAGAGGTATTCAGTCCTAGAATGAAAGTAGTTTCATTTTGGAGAACTGTTTATATTGTTCAAACGAGTTCATATGGATGTTGTGTATTTATATGCAAAACAGACCATTCAGACAGACGGGGTCAAAACGGCATATTAATTTGCCGTTCTCCTATTGGCTAAACGCAGGGGCGGATTTAAGGAGGGGGGGGGGGGGCGGTTTGATTGGGTGGCTAGGCACCCCTCTCTTGCAATTTGTGAATACAAAAAAGGTTGTTAATACTTTGGCGAAAATAAGGTAAAAGTCCTGGACAGTTTACCTCATTGTGAATTCAGTTTGTAGTTTGTGGCATTTCTAGTATTTCTGGTGCAGCGGGTTTTAGATTAGGTTGCAATTCTCAAATTGCAACATTTTGGGGCATGCTCCATTGATTCTGCCACTCCAAAAAACCCTAACCCCCCCCCCCCCTCCTCATCTGTTGAAAAATCTGGATCCTCCCCTGACGCCAATCACTACCTCTTCTGTTGTAGAAAGTGTGTAGCCCAGCAGTGTGCGGCTGTTGACAAAATGGCGGCCGCTTCTTTGCAGTGTCGAAGTGTCTGTGAAGAGGATTTCGATAAATTTTGAACGACTAAAATTTTAAACTAACCGATTTCTATGCCGGCCTGATAGTTGACTCGGGCAGCGCTCTCGTCAACCGGCTATCTCGAGATATAATCTAATTGTTAAATAAACCTATCGGGCACCCGGTCATACTTAAAACCAAGCAGCAGTCGTTGTACACTTTGTTTAGTAAAGAAGTGTGCTTTTTTGTAATTTGCAGGAGTGACTAAGAGATTCTACAAAGAGCAGGGCAGCGAATCGCGAAAACTTTCTACAACATGGGTGAAGAACGTGAGGTAGATGTTTTAATACCAGCTGAGTATTTGTTTTATTTTTTAATTTTTTCCGGCAAAATCGAAACAGGGATGAAACAAACTCTCTTATTTTCTTTGAAAAGAATTTAAAGATATCTCCTTTGGCAGACGAGTGGGGTTCAGCAAAAGGAGGTATCTCTACTCTGAACAGGGAACTTTGCAAAGGGATGGCTCAGCAAGAAAACGTGTTAGTGACCCTTGTAGTACCAGAATACAACGAAAAGGAGAAGCAAGCAGCTTTGGAACATGGCGTACATCTTGCTGCACCGGATTTAGAGCTACCTGGGAATGACTCCATCTCCATGTTGAACTTCCCTCCTGCTGATCTCGCTATTGACGTCGTCATAGGCCATGGCAGGAAGCTAGGACCACCAGCAAACGTTGTGGCAAAACTAAGGAGATGCAAGCGAGTTCACATTGTGCATACGGCCAGTGAACAAATCGCTATGTATAAAAAACAAACCCCAGGCGATAGCTGACGGCGCGAGCAAGCACCAAACAGAAGTAGATCTGAGCGAAAAGGCTGATGTCGTTGTAGGCATTGGACCAAAACTCACTGAAAATATCAAATTCAGTCTTCGTCCTACAGTAAAGATGAAGGCGTGTTAACTATTACACCTGGTATTTTCAGTGAATTTAGTAAGCTACAGCAAGCCAGCGAGGAAAGAGAATCGTTTTATACGTTAGTATTTGGCCGCGGTGACAATGAAGATTTCGAGCTAAAGGGCTACGACATTGCTGCTCAAGCCGTGGCTAGTTTGAAAGATAAGACTTATCAACTTATGTTTGTCGGCGCTCCAGATGGAGAGGAAGAAACAGTGACAGACAACTTACTCAAATGTGGCATTTCCCCGAGCCAGCTAACAGTCCGTGGGTATCGTGAAAGCCGAGAGAAGCTTGGGCGACTATTCTGTGAGGCAGATCTCGCCATCATGCCATCCAGGACGGAGGGGTTTGGCCTGGCTGCGCTCGAAGCTCTTTCTGCCGGCCTTCCAATCCTTGTAAGTGATAACTCAGGGCTTGGAAAAGCTCTAGCTGAGATCCCGTTTGGAACATATTTTGTGGTGGAATCCGACGAACCCGAGGAATGGGGTAAAGCCATCAGGCGCATCAGGAAGAAACCAAGGCCAATACGACTGGAAGAAGCCCGCGAATTGCGATCACACTATGATCGGAAATTCAAATGGC
>JAHPZR010017838.1:2500-5000 GCA_019787425.1 Platygyra sinensis | reverse complement strand
ATATTCCCCCGTAAGAGCCTCCATTGCAGTCCGTTACCGAGATTGCAAATATGACCTATTGCACACCTATTACACAGTACAAAGCTGGAGCCTTCCATCGACTGCTAATTGACGATTGAACAAGCTTTAACTAACTAAGAAAGTCTATGGAAACCAAGAGCGAGTCGTCAACATGTTTTAGTATAAACTGATTAATCTATTCAGCAAAAATATCTTTATTCAAAATCTTCCAATTTGTTTACAAATCAGATAACGCGTTTATCTGATTGTGAAACAGTGGGTTATGCTCAGAGTAGGTGTGTAAATAACCACAGCTGTGTATCAGCAATAGACCTCTTTAGCTTGGGCGGTTTGTTTTCCCATTATAGACCATGTGATGATACTCTTGAGAATTCTTGCTTTCAAGTTTTCAAATAGTCGCGTGTATATTAATGAATAATTTTAAGATGGACAAAAGAAAAATTCTCCAGAGAATACCACGTGTTCTACAATAGGAAAACAAATCGCCCAAGCTAAAGAGGTCTATTTAGTACAGACAAGAGAAAATGACATTTTCTCTTGGTACAGAACAAGCAATTTTCATTGCACAACGATTCCGTTTAATATAAATTGTGTTAAAAAATGTATTTTCCTACTATGTCAAGTCCAATAATTCTCTGTGCTTTAAAACATCTTTTCGATTTGTTTGATCCGCGTCACCTAGCAGAAGCTAAAAAAAGTAAAGTAGAGAAATAGCCGCGCGAAATGTGGGGACGATGCGTGCGCGTATCGCCTCAGTTTTGGCATACAGTGTAATGTTACTTTCCTTTGTTTGGCTTCCCACTCTACGAACTAAGGGAAAATATGATGAACCAATGTAAACAAGGCGATTCGGTTACCTAGATCAATTTTCGGTGTATGTTTCAAGTATGGTTACTATTCTTTAAAAAAATTACACTCTTCTCAACATAAGAATATATAAAACATATTAAATGGATATAAAAAATAACACGTATTATATAAGTTCAAAAATTTGTTAGTGCAAGGTTCACAATTCTTTACGGCACCGTCGGTGATTGATCACCAACGTTGAGCCCAGGCCACTTTCCATATCAAGTCGTCCCTTCCCGATTTGGCGGGATAAGGGCCCTGAGGAGGAGACGTCGGTTAGGTGACGGAAGATCACTTGATATCTCGTGACGTGACAAAAAATATATTAGGTATCCTTACTGTTTGTTCTTAAACTAGCCCAGCTAGCAAATGCAAATCTCTTGTAAATCATATAGGGTATATGGAACCTCGGTCGGGTAAATGATACACATTGAAACTACTTGAAATTACTTTCCACAGCAGTCAATCGCAAAACGGGCGCGCTGTTTTTTCCAAAACTGCAGCGCCGAAAACCTTTACTTTTGGAAAGTCAAAATTGAAAAATTTCAGTGAAACTGAGTTTTTCTCCCGTTGCAAATAAAAAGAAAATGTAACAATCCTGATTTACTTCCAAGTTTAGTGGCTCGTAATTTGAGTACCACTTCTTCTATCACGTTTTCAAAGTACTACAAACAAAAAGGAGTGATTTTTGCGTTTGACCGCTGTGCAACAATATGCACAAGTGCATTAAGCAAAGACGGAAAGTGCCTATCATTTGTTTCAAAGAACACGTGTGAATAAAGTGAAATTATGAGGCTTTGAAAACGCCTGCAAAAACTCTTTAACTACATCTACAAAACGTCTTTCAAATATACTACAGTGAAAGACTTTTCACTTCGGTTAGTTTCTGCATGTGTTATTTTGAGTTTATTTGTTCTGCTTATGTTCACGTTGATATGTTTCTAGTTTAGCTTTTGGCTTTCTTAAGGTTCTTTGACGGCAAACAGATTCTCAGTGGTGTCCTTACTAATACAACGGCGTCTACGGTTATTTAACTTTGTAAGGTCTTTCTTAGGATTGGTATCCTTTGGGTTCAAAGTCGACGGTTGTTTCTCTCTGAGTGACGTGTACTCCCTTGGCAAAAGCTCTCTATATCCCGGGGTATCTGGGTTACCTGGAGTATCTTGGTTGCCTGTGGTACTTTGGCACCCTCCTTTATGGTTCAACCGCATGTCTTCCACCTGTAAACTTCCTATTTCTGTATAAACCGGGTCATCATGGTTCTGTGCCTCTCCCTTTGCAGCAACTGAGCTTTTTTCAGGATTTTTGGTGAATTCGTCACAGCCAATTGCCTCAAAACTTTCGTCGCTACTTCCAGGGCTTTTTAAACCACAGACCTCGACAGAATTTGAGATTACGGCGCCTGCTACCTCTTCGTATAATTCTTCATCTTCTGAATTCGCAGTTTCCCTTCCAACATCTTCTGCGTAATAAGAATATTCACTCTTGGAGTTAAAATTCTTCGAGTGTTCATCTGTGCTTGACGAGTGGCACAAAGCTGGAGACTGACTAGCAATCTCCTCGTAAAGTCCATATTCGTCTTCTTCTATCGGTTCTTCGTCCGAGATTTCATCGTAAGTCTCGAAATCGC
>JAHPZR010017837.1:5000-14650 GCA_019787425.1 Platygyra sinensis | reverse complement strand
TAAACGCTATATCGTCTCCTCTTACTACTCTCCGCTACTGTTCCCGTATGACTGACGTTGTACAGTGTAGCTTAAGGCCCGTTTACAAAGGCGTTTTTTGTCGCGCTAAAGTTGCAACAAGTTTCAAACATGTTCGAAAACCCTTCGATATTGCGGCGACAAATCGCACTAAAAATCGCGCTTGGTTTACACGTGCGATTTTGAAGTTGCAACTTTGGCGCGACAAAAATTGCATCGAGTTGCCGCGACAAAAATCGCCTGTGTAAACGGGCCTTAAGATAGATCGTCATACAAGTCCCGCTATTCATCAACTTGAAGTTGATGAAGGTAAATTAGCCGTTCTAGTGAGTTTGTGACTTCACAAAGTCGTTACGACGTTGAATTTACTTTTATCAGCTTCGAGTTGCTAAATAAGCCAAGTGTTCACTTGTTCAGAGTCAACGCAGCCCAACAATTTCTTAAGCAACTAACACTTTGTATAATTAAGAATTATCCTGCGAAATCGCGCGGAATATCGTCTGATACTTAGCCGACGAGGCCGTAGGCCGAGTCGGCTAAAATCAGACGATATTCCGCGAGATTGAGCAGGATAATTGTTTTATTATTCAACAAATTGATAACAAAATTGATTTCCAAGCTCGTAACATTTTTAAACCTTTCTGTCGACATTTTTTCACTTCACTTTTTCTTCCCATGTACGAAGCTACGTATATCGCCGGATATCTGTTACCTACGGATGACAGATATCGAGAGCATCATGACCATATTTGGATAGTGTTACAATTTGTTGAATAATGACGAACGATGTTCTTCAGCTCGGTCAAAGTTATAGGAAAATACGTGGAAAAGAATCCTTTTATGATAAACCCACTTTACAATTTTCATTTTCGCTATCTCTTGTCTTTCTTCGTTATGAAATCATTTGCCTTAAGCAGTCGGCTGTTTTCCGTATCCAAGAATTGAGCCTGTGGCTTCTTGAAAAGATATCACGTGGCTCGTTTGTATTTCTTTCTGTCCCGTCAAACGAAGTACTATTCTAGTATTCTACCGTGTTATACTGTTTCAATAGAAGTAGCTATTAAATTCGCCAATGTTCAATATTTGAAAAAAAGTCCTAACCTTGGAAACTAAGGCAATTTGCAGGGTGGAATTTTCGTCACGGCATCTTTAGTCTCCAACAAAGAAAAAACTTGCGTGACATCAAAAATTAACGATAATCTCCAACAAGAAAAGATTGCGTGACACTCCAAAAAAGTGACGATAAAATGAATCCTACTGTACATAAATGAAGATATTTGATAATATATAAAGAAATGATTATAAGTATTGTACATATTTATTGCTTGAAATAATATTCAAAAATAAATGAAATGTCGATCATAATCTTAGTTTTCCCTTTTATTGTGTCTGATCAATACCTCTAGGCTGACGGGGTGAGGAAGCGACAGAGGCAAGAGTTCCAGCTTGATTGATCACTGAGCAGCACATTGCAGACAGTCTTGTGGCAATTGTCTGATCCAGAAAAAATTTCGCTTCTTTGTTTCCGCTTTGCTCATTCAGTTGATAAAAAAAAACAAATACCTTACTGCGACTGACTATGATCAAGATCACCAGTCTCTTCTCTTACTTATTGCTCAAATGGTTTCCCTACAAACTAACCAGGTTATTTTTAGACCAAACTAATGAAACCCACAGCCATTTTTTTTAGATCAGAAACGGCTCAAAAACCAAACCTTTCGGGCCACGCGGAGTTTAAAAGGGGAGTATACCTCCGTGCTGTTAAAATAGAGCAAAGCTCACGAGAGAAGCCTTGCAGCCAGCTGACTCAAACTAATCAATAGCACCAGCAACGTTTCACTCGGGAAAGTTCAGCTGACAGAACTCCTAGAAGCTATGGAAATATTCAGTCTCAAGGCTCGTGTTTTCACAACTTCTCTTGTTCACTCAAACTTCCACCCCTCCCCCCGGGGAGGTACTCCCATATATGGGCTATATAGGTTCTCGGTCCTTAAATAGGGTATCGGTTTGACCCTTTTGCTACCATGTTCCTGATGTGAAACCTTACATAGGGTACTGGGGTGTGAAAACGCCCACCTAAACGATTTTTTTTAACTTGATGTACCCGTTTAAATACGAACAAAATGATTTACAACAGAGGTTTTAATAGCTTTTAGGCGAGTAATGACACGTAAAATAAAGTTTCCCTTTTCATGCTATTAATAACTTTGTTTTCTTCCTTGAATAAGGTGTCATTTTTCGGGTTTGAGCCTCAAAGAAAAGGGTATCAGTTTTCGCTTTCAGTCTTAGTCCTGAAATAGGTTTAGGGTTCAAGAACCTTCGCGGCACACCTCTATCCAAAATTAGCGGGAGTACCCCCCGGGCTCGTTCTACGCAGAATGTAAGTCAAGTGTTAATGGTTCGGATCAAGTTCCTTGTAAACAGGAACACCAGTAGCTACCAGTGGACGCTCAGGTGAGAAAAAGAGAATCGCTGTGGGAACACAAGCTGCGAAGGGGTGTTCTTACAACATTTCTCGTTATCCAAAAACTGCACTCTTGTTTCTATTACTCGATTGTAACACGGACAAAAAGTTGTCTGTTTCAATTATGAAATTCCGAGAAACAGAAAGCAGAATCAATGGCTTATTTCCATTACCAGACGGTAACTTCTCCGTTCGCGTTATCATTAGAAGTCCCATTACATTGGCATCTCGTCTTATCCGAGTTTTCATTTTTTCGGGAGGTCATGGGTTTGATTCGTTTTGGGGACTCAGATTTTTTCCTTGTCCCACGTTCGTGTTGTGTTAATTGATCAATTCACCTTTCCATTCATTACGAGCTTCAAATTCACCATCTTAATTCACTTATCAGTTATAAAATAGTTTGTTTCTTGGGCACTAATTCCATTTTCCGTATAGTTCTGCTTGCGTTACATTCCGCCGGCAGAGGCGGATGCGGATCCGAATTTTTTAATGGGCGGAAGGGGGGGAATGGTAACTTGCGGCTGCAAAATCAATGAAGGCATGCTCCCAGGCATGCCACAAAGTGGAAATCACAATGAGATACCTGTGCAGGGAGTTTTCCTTCATTTCTTCCATAATATTCTCACATTTTTCTTTATTTCGTATGCTTTCTTCTTCTAAAGGGGGGGGGGGGGAGGGGGCTAAACACCCATTTTAGCCACAGCCCCCACCCCCTAAATCCGCCCCTGGCTGGTTGAAGCTGTCAAAGACTTAAATCCAAGAAACCTTACATATAATTACTTTGTAGGAAAAACTATGGCTTAGTTGACCTCATTAAATTTATCTTACTTGTCGTTCAAGCGTGAACGCGTGGTGGAAAAAGCCTTTTCTACGCGGGTGCAAACGAGACCTACTTAACTCCCCTCTCGAAGTTGTTGATAAGTTTTAGATTAGTAAATACTGGCGCAACTTCAAACCAGTCGTTCTTCTGTCTAAGGACCTGGAGACGACGGCTATGCTTCCATGAATTATGAGTAAAACGTATTCAACACCCTTCAAACTTCAAATGGTTAGCGGCAAAACGCATCATGTTTGCACCCAGTTATTGAACATTGTTTCTCTCGTCACGTGTCCTCAATTAGGAGAAAACGGATGAGTAAGCAATCTGCACTTGTAGTAGATCACTTGAGTTAGACATTATACACATTAAGGGCCATTAGATTCACCCGACTCCATTTCAAGACTCAGAACGATCGACAGCAAGACGAACTGAGAGGATAAGAGTTTGCTATTGCACTCAAAAGTAAGTTTATTCATTTTAAATGTCTGAATAAGAGGAGAGATCATTCGTGAAGAACGGATCGATCGACACTCGGCTGTTGTGAACGGCAACTTGTGGACAAACTGAAGGAGAGAATATGACTCAGAACGAAAATAACTTGTTCCAGGGAGCTGGGTCGCTCAAATAGCTGTAGACCCGCGGCAAATAGAAATTTCCCTGCTTAATATATCGTATTCAGCTTAAAACTATAACAGGTACTAGGGAATTTAGTACTTCGAACCTCGGTCGCGATGGCGACATTCCCGGTCGGGGCTGCATCCTGCTTCACTGAGTGTAATGATGAGACATTCAGATGTGTGGCCGATATCGCCCGTGAAAACAACACTAACCAAAGCACAGCAATGCATGTTCTTAAAGTTACTATCCTCTCTAAATTTTTAGCGAGCAATGCTTGGTATTTCTTTTGGGCTCGATGTTTATACTTTTCTGAGAAAGCCGGAAACGGTTTTTGGAGGTCATTGCTGATGAAAACTTTGTTGAACCGAAGAGAACTTCAATAGTATTCAACTCCATTTTATTTCTAGGCATTGCTAAACTGTGTATAGATCGGAATGTAGCAACACTTCATATTCAACAAAGAATACTTTGGCGAATTTTCTCTATGCGATTAGTGTGTTCCCAACAATAACTCAAGTACCGGTTTAATATGCATAAAATATTGTCTCTTCCTCAAAAACAAAATTTGAGTTTCGTAGTGGAAGTTTTCGAAAATGTCGTTGCACAGATCTCGCCAGCAGAACATTCTGTCGCCTCCACTTTCTGGAGAGTCAGAATTATGTCAATTTTGTCTCTTTCTATGGGTTTCAAGTTTGTCATACAGATAAATATAATTTCATATGTTTTGCTGAATAGCGTAACTGATACATAGCTTAATTAATCGATTCATGAAATAAAACCGAGTTGGAAGATATGAATCGCGCGAGTTAACCAATCAAATTTTCGGTTAGTGAGCAACAGCAGAGGTATTCAGTCCTAGAATGAAAGTAGTTTCATTTTGGAGAACTGTTTATATTGTTCAAACGAGTTCATATGGATGTTGTGTATTTATATGCAAAACAGACCATTCAGACAGACGGGGTCAAAACGGCATATTAATTTGCCGTTCTCCTATTGGCTAAACGCAGGGGCGGATTTAAGGAGGGGGGGGGGGGGCGGTTTGATTGGGTGGCTAGGCACCCCTCTCTTGCAATTTGTGAATACAAAAAAGGTTGTTAATACTTTGGCGAAAATAAAGGTAAAAGTCCTGGACAGTTACCTCATTGTGAATTCAGTTTGTAGTTTGTGGCATTTCTAGTATTTCTGGTGCAGCGGGTTTTAGATTAGGTTGCAATTCTCAAATTGCAACATTTTTGGGGCATGCTCCATTGATTCTGCCACTCCAAAAAACCCTAACCCCCCCCCCCCCTCCTCATCTGTTGAAAAATCTGGATCCGCCACTGACGCAAATCACTACCTCTTACGGTTGTAGAAAGTGTGTAGCCCAGCAGTGTGCGGCTGTTAACAAAATGGCGGCCGCTTCTTTGCAGTGTCGAAGTGTCTGTGAAGAGGATTTCGATAAATTTTGAACGACTAAAGTTTTAAACTAACCGATTTCTATGCCGGCCTGATAGTTGACTCGGGCAGCGCTCTCGTCAACCGGCTATCTCGAGATATAATCTAATTGTTAAATAAACCTATCGGGCACCCGGTCATACTTATTAAAAGCAAGCAGCAGTCGTTGTACACTTTGTTTAGTAAAGAAGTGTGCTTTTTGTAATTTGCAGGAGTGACTAAGAGATTCTACAAAGAGCAGGGCAGCGAATCGCGAAAACTTTCTACAACATGGGTGAAGAACGTGAGGTAGATGTTTTAATACCAGCTGAGTATTTGTTTTATTTTTAATTTTTTCCGGCAAAATCGAAACAGGGCTGAAACAAACTCTCTTATTTTCTTTGAAATAGATTTTAAAGATATCTCCTTTGGCAGACGAGTGGGGTTCAGCAAAAGGAGGTATCTCTACTCTGAACAGGGAACTTTGCAAAGGGATGGCTCAGCAAGAAAACGTGTTAGTGACCCTTGTAGTACCAGAATACAACGAAAAGGAGAAGCAAGCAGCTTTGGAACATGGCGTACATCTTGCTGCACCGGATTTAGAGCTACCTGGGAATGACTCCATCGCCATGTTGAACTTCCCTCCTGCTGATCTCGCTATTGACGTCGTCATAGGCCATGGCAGGAAGCTAGGACCACCAGCAAACGTTGTGGCAAAACTAAGGAGATGCAAGCGAGTTCACATTGTGCATACGGCCAGTGAACAAATCGCTATGTATAAAAACAAACCCAAGGCGATAGCTGACGGCGCGAGCAAGCACCAAACAGAAGTAGATCTGAGCGAAAAGGCTGATGTCGTTGTAGGCATTGGACCAAAACTCACTGAAAATATCAAATTCAGTCTTCGTCCCTACTGTAAAGATCAAGGCGTGTTAACTATTACACCTGGTATTTTCAGCGAATTTAAGAAGCTACAGCAAGCCAGCGAGGAAAGAGAATCGTTTTATACGTTAGTATTTGGCCGCGGTGACAATGAAGATTTCGAGCTAAAGGGCTACGACATTGCTGCTCAAGCCGTGGCTAATTTGAATGATAAGACTTATCAACTTATGTTTGTCGGCGCTCCAGATGGAGAGGAAGAAACAGTGAAAGACAACTTACTCGAATGTGGCATTTCCCGGAACCAGCTAACAGTCCGTGGGTTTCGTGAAAGTCGAGAGGAGCTGGGGCGACTATTCTGTGAGGCAGATCTCGCCATCATGCCATCCAGGACGGAGGGGTTTGGCCTCGCTGCGCTCGAAGCTCTTTCTGCTGGCCTTCCAATCCTTGTAAGTGATAACTCAGGGCTTGGAAAAGCTTTAGCGAAGATCCCGTTTGGAACATATTTTGTGGTGGAATCCGACGAACCCGAGGAATGGGGTAAAGCAATCAGTCGCATCAGAAAGAAACCAAGGCCAATACGACTGGAAGAAGCCCGCGAATTGCGATCACACTATGATCGGAAATTCCAATGGGGAGAGCAATGTGCAACTCTGGTGAAGAAGATACGCCATGTCTTGGATTTGGCTAAAACTGAGACTGAGACTGCATGACTCAGTCACGATATTTTGAGTTGTTTTGGCCACGCACAAAATTACTTTTAAATTGAAGGAAACACTGATGAAAATAATAGTTTAATAAGATAGAAAAACATTAAAGAGATAATAATAAACCATAAAGGAACAAGGATAGCTAAGGATGGTTAAGGACGGAGAAGATTAACACGGATTACAAAAGGCGAACTTGGAAATTTGTGCTTAACTCCATTCAAGATGCTCAAACCATGACGTTGTTACTTTAAGGCCCTTTATGGTTTATGATGACATCATTTCTTGTTCAGGTTGTTCTTGGTGTTCCTGAGTTTGACTCCTGGGCGCATGCGTAATTTTGTACTGAAATAGCCAACTGCCTGGTATACCTTACGCTATATGTTGGGATTTTCAACTATGTCGTGTTACGTACTGTTACAGGAGTTACCATGGCCGAGTGGGCGCCGGACTTGAAATCCAGAGGTCGCGGGTTCAAGTCCCGCCCTGACCCGACTAATAAGCTGGAGTTGTTTTTTAGTAGAACCTAAATAGGCAACTGGTCTGCTCCTGCCAGTTGGGATTTTTAACCATGTTCTGTTCATTGTAATATTTGTTTCACTGTTTGTTTCCATTGGCCCTGAAAAGCCCAGTGGGAGAGTGACAAATTACAATATATAATTTTATCGTATTTGAATCTCCAGACAGAAAGTACATGTAACTAAAATGTTTTGATTGAGTGACAGCAAGAGTCTATCATCATAGTCTCTTGGTGACAGTAACTACTCAAAATTCGTTTTAAACCATATACTGAAATTGTTACAAACTCAGTAGGCGCTTGTACCCGTTAGAGTACGTCTTGTCATTTTTGTCCCGATTTCGAAGTTTACATGTGGTTGCTTCTATGCAAATAATATATTCTAAGAGCTCAGAGCGTGCCGTTTATATGATGCACTGTGTGAAACATTCATTTTATATTTTGGATTTATGCGATGGTCAGAAAGATGACCCAAACATGTCTATACTCTAGTATACGTATACAGCTATTAGATTAAGAGCTCAAGAATAAACGTCTGTTGATCTTAAAAATACCTCTGATTTTGACCTTATTTTACCAAGAGCAAACTACTTTGTTGTACTCAGTTGTACATATGGGTGTAGAGAGGCACTGGGAGGGGAGGGTGTCTTTGCCAAAAACAGACAGTGACCCTAGCCAGGGCTTGAACCGAGATAGTCTCCTTCGCGCGCAGCAGTTATTAGCGCAAAAGGGTCGTCACGCAACGCTTCTCTCAAAAGAGGCGTTGCGTGACGACCCTAATAACGGGGGCGAAGGAGACTAGAACCGGGACCGTTTGATCCTGAAACCATGGCGCTAACCATTACCTTACCACGCTTCCCAGCTATGACTGAAAACGACAGCTTTTTTTGTTTCAAAGATGTCAGGTGCTTGCCTTCCATAATACATGGATTCCTATACAAAGTAATACTCTGATTCTGACGAAAAACGAGAAGTACATGGTAGCGTTGAGAAGTCCATCCTATTTGAATCTAATAATCTATCATATCAGCGACAATAGGTCATATTCATATACTAGCTTGCAGTCGAGGCTGATGCGGGGAGTCTTTTCAAATGCAAATGACATTTATCTTTTTGTAATGATATTCCCCCGTAAGAGCCTCCATTGCAGTCCGTTACCGAGATTGCAAATATGACCTATTGCACACCTATTACACAGTACAAAGCTGGAGCCTTCCATCGACTGCTAATTGACGATTGAACAAGCTTTAACTAACTAAGAAAGTCTATGGAAACCAAGAGCGAGTCGTCAACATGTTTTAGTATAAACTGATTAATCTATTCAGCAAAAATATCTTTATTCAAAATCTTCCAATTTGTTTACAAATCAGATAACGCGTTTATCTGATTGTGAACCAGTGGATTATGCTCAGTGCAGGTGTGTAAATAACCACAGCTGTGTATCAGCAATAGACCTCTTTAGCTTGGGCGGTTTGTTTTCCCATTGTAGACCACGTGATGATACTCTTGAGAATTCTTGCTTTCAAGTTTTCAAATAGTCGCGTGTATATTAATGAATAATTTTAAGATGGACAAAAGAAAAATTCTCCAGAGAATACCACGTGTTCTACAATAGGAAAACAAACCGCCCAAGCTAAAGAGGTCTATTTAGTACAGACAAGAGAAAATGACATTTTCTCTTGGTACAGAACAAGCAATTTTCATTGCACAACGATTCTTTTAATATAAATTGTGTTAAAAAATGTATTTTCCTACTATGTCAAGTCCAATAATTCTCTGTGCTTTAAAACATCTTTTCGATTTGTTTGATCCGCGTCACCTAGCAGAGGCTAAAAAAGTAAAGTAGAGAAATAGCCGCGCGAAATGTGGGGACGATGCGTGCGCGTATCGCCTCAGTTTTGGCATACAGTATAATGTTACTTTCCTTTGTTTGGCTTCTCACTCTACGAACTAAGGGAAAATATGATGAACCAATGTAAACAAGGTGATTCGGTTACCTAGATCAATTTTCGGTGTATGTTTCAAGTATGGTTACTATTCTTTAAAAAAATTACACTCTTCTCAACATAAGAATATATAAAACATATTAAAATGGATATAAAAAATAACACGTATTATATAAGTTCAAAAATTTGTTAGTGCAAGGTTCACAATTCTTTACGGCACCGTCGGTGATTGATCACCAACGTTGAGCCCAGGCCACTTTCCATATCA
>JAHPZR010017835.1:70000-89349 GCA_019787425.1 Platygyra sinensis | reverse complement strand
AATGGGGTGTCACCGACTAAGTTTTGGAGAGAACATGCCCGGAAGAGCACCCTAAATCTGAAAAATCGGGCTCCTTATAAGGGAATAAGGCCACAGTGTCTGTAAGCCCAAAAATATTGCAATTAGATCTTTGAAGTGAAATGTTCTCTACCAAACTTTGTTTAAGTGGACCCATTATGTGAATTTAATTAACTGTTGAGGTTCCTTAAAGAACAACTTCGCATTTAGCGACCACAGTTTCACGCGCCTTGCAGCCGCAAGATGGCATGATTCCATGTCCCGTGGACAGAAATCTTGACATTTTTTAACTTCCCATATATATGATTTTTTGTTCATTTTTAGACAATGTGTAAATAATTGTAAATAAAATCTGTTTCTGAAAAGAAAATTAGGGGTCACCAAGATCGTTAAATCCAAGCAAAGCTATAGCAATGGTCATCTGCCTTATCATTGCTCATTTTAGTACTTAGCGCGCGCTCGATGCATGACGTGCAAGTTATAAGAGAACTTACTTTATCCGTGCATTTGTTATGGGCTCCGTACGTTTGCCCATCAATCGTTTTACCCGTGCGTTTTATTGCGATCCTGGTGCGCTCACCTTACGTTCATCGCCGGGTCCACGCGTGCTTTCTTCTCCGTGCGAACGTTTTAATTTTACTAGGTTCGCAGCTCGTTCTCTTCTGGCGTGTTCCAGCCCCTACCCCCCCCCCCCCCCCCATATCCCCCTGTGCGTTCTAATGGGTTCCCTGTCGGTTCCCTATTAAATTCATTCCAGTATTCCAAGTTTCATGATACACCATGCAGTTGCCCTCATGCGTTTGCTTTTCAGTTTCTCTGACAGTCAAACAGAAATGCAATCCCTTTCGTCTTCAAGCCTCTTCTTTTAATTATATATGAAAATTTTAAAACGCGTTGATGACGTGCACAGACAGGATAAATTGATCAGGACAGGACTTAACAGACAAACTGAATAAATATATAAGAATGTCAGAAATTCTTGTATGTTTTAAAGTGCACCTAACCCCAAAATAATTTTTTCGCTTAAAAAAAAATCTTAGGCACTGTTTACACGGACGCGGTTTCATTTGTAACCGCATCGGTTTCGATGCGGTCATGCCTTTCGTTTACACGACGCCGGTCGAGTTCGTTATCTGGGGCCCGTCTCTCGAAAGACACGGTAACTTAACGGGCCCGAAATCATATTTTGAAATCAAATTCTGTGTTCTGACCTCTTATAAAGTCCATTTTGTTTCTTTAGCTGATATAACTTTACTCTACAATTGTCAAAACTTTTGAAAATTCCATTTGGAATGGAAAACAAAACAACTTAACGGGCCCGGTAATTACCGGGAGCTTCGAGAAACGGGCGCCGGAACTGGGTCGTTTTGAAAACGCTTTCAAAGTTGAGCGTTTAAATTTAAAAGTGACTGGCTCGCGAAGTAAATATGGTAAGCCTCGCACGGAGTGCAGCCCTTTGCTTTTACAGCTTTCGTGTATTTTACTCTATATAAACTGAGAGGCATACCGCAATGACAGACAGAGATGTCTTGAAATGTTGACTTTTTTGTCGATACGGAGGAAACACAGGTGGCCTTGACTTTGTATTATTTGGCAGACGAAGGACGACTCAAGAAAACAGCAAACGATGTTGGTCTCTGACTCTCTCGAGCATGTGTTTCTCTAATTCTGAGAAGAGTAACGAGAGCAATTACTGTTCATTTGGGCCCAAATTACGTCAAACTTCCTTTGACTGAGAACGCGGTAAAAGATTTTATGCGTGAGAACGAGATCGCCTTGACATAAACGGTTGGATTTAACGGTTAAATAGGTTCCGTGTAAACTCTTCGAAACCGTGTCGTTTTCGATGCCGTTTCCAGGCCATGAAACCGCTTCGATTGGAAACCACGTCCGTGTAAACCATAGTTAATGGAGGGAGACTGGTTATGAAAGCCGGCGACCTTCAAAGGCCGAACTCTTTGTTGTGTTTTTTGGCATGTCACGTGATTTTGATGGTGCACACATATTTTCAAGATGGCGGCCAGTCCGTAGTCGTCTTGCGAATCGTCCGTCTTTTCTCGCGTTTCATCGAAAATCAAACAACAGTATATTCTAAATTCGACAAGAAAAGGTTTACTGAGCCATGCCCGGTGTCAACTGTTCGGTTTATGGCTGCGGTTCGTGTAGAAGAACCAAAGGTATCGGAATTTTCAAGGTGCCTTTGCCTAAGGATGATGCACACAGAAGATGGCGTGACGAGTGGCTGGGAGAGCTAAAAAAAAAACAGGGAAATCGACCAGGACTTCAGGAGGCAAATGAAAGATGACAAGATCTACACATGCGAGAAGCATTTGGACCCCGAGGATATTGAAACATGTGAGTATCGCTTTGTAAATTCGTCAGATTGGAAAGCCTCGAAACGTCTATACATGTAAACAACACTACCCTAGCCTGCGAGCAGAGTCTCTTCGATCTTCCTAGATCAGTCGGGAAGAGGAAGACTGATCTTGGAAGATCGAAGAGACTCTGCTCGCAGGGAAAAACAACACAGGAGATCGGTGAAGTTAGCTCTCTCTCCTCTCCTCAAAAAAGCCGTATTTATGAACAAATATTTTCGTTTCCTTCTGTTATAGTTCCCGGTGAAAAAATGACGAAAAAGAAACTTCGAATCGGAGCGTTGCCGAAGCGCCAAATGCCAAGGAAAAGCCACCAAAGCAGCCAGCCAACTCCACGACATGGGCGTTCTGTGGTGAAAGATGTTGTGGAAATCCCTGCCTCTACATCATTCTATAGCACTTTCCAGGAGTTCTGCCAGCGAGCAAAGAGTCTGAAAACAATATGTGACTGGATGTCGAAGTTCTCAGTGGACAAAGCTGTCTTCAAAAAAATGACTGAGCCATATATGCTGCCACAGTTTGAAATAATCGTAGATGATGGCCTGGGATTCCCTGTGAAAGTGTATGGTTGCTATTTAGTGGAGGACCACCCTCTATATCTGAAGTACCGTCGATCGATGCAAAATGTTACAATGTCAAATTTAGTCAAAGATTTAGAGGGCTATAAGCTATGTAATGGAGTGCAGACATTGGAACTAACTAGTAAGCTATTTCATCACGTTGTTCCCATTAATCATGACACAGTGAGTGAACATGAAGAAGAAGCAGAACTGAGAAGAAGAACAGCAACAGTTCCCTCATAAAGGTTTCTGGAGAGCCAAGGGATGCTTACTTATCCAGGAACAAGGAGAAGCTTGTTGTGTGTGCACAACATATGCTGGATGTGCAAACAGTGCACAAAAAGCAAAGGAAAGTAGGTCTTTGAAGCCTGCACACCTGAATGCCCCGGTGTCAAAGACAGATCCAGGGCGGATAAAGTTAACATTACAGCCGCAGAGATAATTCACTTGCAGGGCGACTATGTTTAGCAACCCTGTGTCTTTCGTAACCACCTCTTGTCTTGTCCTTTTTGCCACAATCCTGACAAACAATTTCTTGCTTTTGAGCCTATAAATTAATAGAAAAAAATCAAACTTAAGTCGGACATTTGATCTACTACCTCTTTCGAATTCTGTGTAGCGAAGTTTGTTTACGATTTCAAACGAAGTTGATCACCGCATTCCTGCTAATTTACAAGACGTCACGATCCCAAATAAACACAAACTAAACGTACTTCACTAACTGTTGATGTAAACTGTTCCACCATTTCTTCGTCTTCTTCCAGAATGTATAAAATGGTCTCAAAATTGTCTTCCCATACGAAAATTTCGTCCGCGCCTTCCGCTATCTTGATTTGAGTGTGCACCTTCCGGTCACGTGACTGGTACCTTCAACCTCTTAGCAACCGCTTTTGTTCTGGCCTTTGAAGGTCGCCGGCTTTCATAACCAGTCTCCCTCCATTAACTATGTGTAAACGTAGCCTTCGAACCTGCTTGAAACGCATTGCGCCTTTTTGTCCCTTTTTAACCCTAATCTTGGCTTTTTACAGGCTGTAAAAGTTACGAAATCTGGCCATCATCTGTTGCACGACCGAGCAAGTAACGGGTATAGGTCTACTCCTGGTTTGACCTCACAAACTTTCTTTGCATGGATGTTTACAAAGGCGTACGACAATGCAAATCAGTCTGTGACGTCAAACCAGGAATAGACACATGCCCCTTACTAGCTCGGTCGAGGGACAGATGATGGCTAGATTTCGCAACTTTGACGAGCTTACAAACAGTCACGATTTAGTAAAAAGGCACAGTGCATTTCGAACAGGTCCGATGATTTATTTAAGCGAAAAAAATACTTTTGGGCTAGGTGCACTTTAATGTTTAAATAGACGCCATCCAATGAATTTTAAAAATGTAGGAAAATATTTTTAAAAAAATGACGTGTTGTGCATCAGTATTCCACATGAACTCCATATAAACAAAGGTAATTCAAAACATTTCAGAGAAAAGCGTGCAAAGGGTGTCATCATTTAAATTCGTGACGTACATGTATGTATTAGCTGATAGGTCCAATCTTATTTTGCATATTCATGATGACTATCGCTGACCCGAGGTTCTTGTTCGTCATTTTGAGATGTTTGCTGTCGGAGTAAGATGTGAACTGCGCTTTTCTACACGAGAAGAATATTCTTACTTTAAAGAAGAAATGGCGACCACGTTTGGGGAAGGACAGTCGGTTGACACCCATTTCTGTTAATGGTTAGTATCAGTTTCTTTGCGTTCTACCTTCACAAGTAACATTTCAACCAAAAATACTGGCATCAGGTCCTAACACGTGCGCTTGTGGAACTCGGTTTACGTTTGATGTCGAACTTCAGAACAACCTCGTGGCTTTAGTGACGGAGTGAAGTTACTTTACTGGCTCAGGAACCATAAAAGACGCTAAACTTTGTAACCGTTATTTTACGAGAGTCTGGCTTTCTGTACGAAAACAGCGTTTCTTTGTTACTTCGTCTTGCACTTGCCAACGTGCACTCGTCATGTTCACCAGTCTACTGTGAATTTTTTTAATATTTCTCGGTTACTCTTTTCAGTTTCCACACTTTGTTTGTTTCTTACCCAATTTTTATCTATTCTGCGTTCCGTTCAGTTCGCCATAAAGAACAGTAACTAGACATTAAGGAGTGTGCGGGCGGGAGCCGAAAGGTAAAGAAGATATACATATGTATGCGTCGTTCTAAAAACATGCGACAGCGGGAACGCCACTTCGGCGAGTCCGAATGTTTTGTTCCGTTGTTACAGAGTTAACTGCGTACGTTTCGTTCAATTTAACGGTCCGTACGTTCCGTTCAGTTCGCCATAAAGAACAGTAACTAGACATTAAGGAGTGTGCGGGCGGGAACCGAAAGGTAAAGAAGATATACATATGTATGCCTCGTTCTAAAAGTATGCGACAGTGGGAACGCCACTTCGGCGAGTCCGAATGTTTTGTTCCATTCTTACAGAGTTAATTGCGTACGTTTCGTTCAATTTAACGGTCCGTACGTTCGGTTCAGTTCACCATAAAGAACAATAACTAGACATTAAGGAGTGAGTGTGCGGGAGCCGAAAGGTAAAGAAGATATACATATGTATGCCTCGTTCTAAAAGTATGCGACAGTGGGAACGCCACTTCGATGAGTCCGTCCATATGTTTTGTTACTTTCTTACAGAGTTAATTGCGTAAGAACGCCACTTTGAAAAAAAGAAGATATACATATGTATGCCTCGTTCTATAAGTATGGGTCAGTACGAACGCGACTTCGATGAGTCCGTATGTTTTGTTACTTTCTTACAGAGTTAATTGCGTACGTTTCTTTCAATTTAGTAACAGGTCTGTACGAATTGGGATTTTGATTTTAAGTTCACGAAATGTCAGGTGGCATTTGCGAGAGGAGTGATACTACTGGTATACACTTTTCTTCGGTTTGAAAGTGTAGGACCGAAAGCTCGCTTTCAAAATTGGTTGAGTTTCCGCTAATTCTGATTGTTATGCATTGTAGTCACCATCTGTCTTCTCATGGATTATAGAACGAGGTGTTTTTATGTGTAGCGGGCTTGTTTCGGTTGATGGATTTTCGAACGAGGTATATTCATGCGTAGTACGTTTGTTTTGTGTATGCATAAAGTACTTCTCTTTTGTTTCCATATACAAATATTTATTGACTGCGGGACAACGGGAGCAGGCATTAATAGGGAGGTTAAGGTAATTCCCCTGAAATAAAACTGACAATAGATTTTCGTTCAAACTTTGCCCACTGAATATTTATCATATGACAACTTCAATTTTGAAATAAAATATGGGGGTGCCCATGCTCATTAAGGAGTACTAAGGCATTGAAAATGACCCATTTTGGCATTATTTAATACTTATTAGAATAACTCATTCCCAGTAATAATTGTAAAATCTTTGTGACCGAAACTCATGAGAACACGCATTGATTTACAGTCATTACATTTTATTGGACACAAATAAACATTTTAAGTTTGATTTAGACAGAAAGCTGAAGTCTCGATTAAAATTTGAACCAAATTTCTTGACATGGTTACCAAACGGCAAACCAGAAAAGTACACAGTGTATCTGCTATTTTCCTTATTTATTCAATTTTCAGCGATAGAAATCAGATAAGTCTTCTCTCACGCAAAGTTTATGGTAGGTTCATTACAATGACTGTAAAAAAAGGTGGGGTGCCCATGCTCGTTGGTGAGCTACAGCCATTTTTTAACTGACAGAGCTCAATATCAAGGCAATTTTGTCATGTTTTTACTCTGCACGTGCATGGGCGCGCGCTAAATGACGCCATAAATTATGCGCAGAAAGGATGCGCAATGCAAATGTGAGGAATGACCTTAAGCAAACCACGACGACGACGGCAACGAGAACGTCACTAAACAAAAGGTTTAATGAGCAAAACAATAGCTGTGCACGTGCGTTATAAATCTTTGTACATTTCTTTGCCGTCCTTTGCAAAACAAGAACGTGAAATGACCAAGTTCTGCGCCGTCTACAGAACGTGGACGACGACGGCTAATTTTTCGTATTTCCGTTTGGATTTGAACGTCGTCGTTGCATATTTAGCTTGAGCACGATTTTAGAGCTATTGGCGAACTGAGGAGATCTAGACAATCGCGAATTTGGTTGCTAAAATATAACTTCATTTTTTACCTGGCGTCGTCTTCGGCGTCGTCGTCGTCGTTGCTTAAGCTCCCTAATGTGACACAATCGTGGCCGGGTATTCTGAAGTTTAGCCAAGTAGGAGCATTACTCGGATAATGGATCTAGAACAGTTTCTCATATTTGGGCTATTTTTTTTTTGTTCCATTTGTTGTATATAGAGTGTGTGGGGATTTTGTAATTCAGTTTTACAGTACAGCAAGAATGAGATATTTTATTGTAGAAGTGGAGCGATTGTACGCTGATGGGCGAGGGTTCATTAGTATACCATTGGTGAAATGCATCCCATTAAGTTGATTGAGCTTATTTCATAAGCAGCGACGAAGAGCAGGAAGTGAAATCTTTTATCATTGGCACACCAACAGAGAACTAGGGTATTTCATTGATATTTGATTAATTGAACTTTACATATTTTCGAACCCATCAGACAGAGTGTGAGTACCAAAGTAATCTGTTGGGGATTCATTGTACTTTATTGGTGAGATTTCTCTCTTAATGTGGATTATAATATTATGCAAGTAATTAAAAAGGGTAGAGAATGATTTCAATCGGGATTTTGGTATATTCGACCACTTGTAGTAGCAGGATTAGTTCATCACGTGGCACACAGCAGGCAAAGGCCATCAAATGGTGTTGTATTGTATATTTCCATTTGTCTTTTTTTACATAAGTGTTACTGTGGTGTTAAAAATGTAGCGGAATGCTCTTATCCAAAATAATGATTTTTAAACGAGCTTTGAAGTGCTTACATTAGTGCAATCACGGGCTTCTCATATTTACACAATATGCAGTTTCAATAAATTGCCTAATTATATGTATGGAGTTCTTTGTAATAGACCATGACAATTTTTATAGTTGTGTGAAATGTAACAGATGTTGTTGTGAGAAAGCGAGGTTGGGATTGACTTTGCTTTGACAAAAACTAGAAACTAGTGGGGACAAGAACAGAAGAATTTACATATCAAGGCAAAGTGTATGTATGAAAGGTCAGAATTAGTATTTATACTACAAAAACTGAAGTGTTTTTATGGAAACAATGTCTTCTTCAGCCTTATAACTCAAGGGCTTTACAACTATGTACATAACTGCAAAATGACAATCTCTTTGTGATGTTCAAATTCACTGTGATCACCAATTTGCTCCTTTGTTTATGTCCTCATTGTGGTTGTCTACCAAATACAACATTAGAAAGAGAAATCGCCAACGATTCATATGTTTTGTCATTGATGCATATTTTGACAACCAGCTGAAGAGCTGTTCGCACACTTCGGTGTTGATGTTCTGAAAGGAAAAATATAATACACGAAATCCCCCAATCCCCTCACACTATACTTACCGATCAAAACAGAGGGGTAATCGAATTATTTATAATATGCAACTTAAGAACAGTGAACTCTTCTTACGCTCTACAAATAACTAAGCACCGTCTCAACTGAACGAACAGTTAAGCCACAAGAGCCCTCTAAATAGCTTGCCAAAAGACAACAGGGAATTTTTCTGAGCGCCGGTGATGACATGCAACATAAGAAAACTAAACTCTTCCTTACAAACCGTTAAGAGCTTCACGGACCGTACAACCTGAACGGACCGTAGAAACATTGCGCCCATCCAGAACTTTTAGAAGAAAAAGGGACTGTGCCGATATTTAGGAATGTTACCGACATGCTTTACGAACAGTACTAACTATACGGAAGGTAAACCCACTAAGCCCCTCTTACTAAGTTACGGGCAGAACCAGGAAATATTGTGAGTGTCAATAATAACATGCAACTTACAAACAGTAATCACCCTTCCTTACGGACCTTTAAGAACTTTACGGTCCGTACGAACTGTACGAACGGTAAAGAAACTGAACCCGCTAGAATTTTACCAGCAAAGCCGAAAATATTCTAACTGTCGCTAAAGACATGTAATTTACGGACCTTACAAACTTTACGGTCTTTACGGACCGTATGAACTGTACGAACCGTAAGTCATTGGAACCCACTACAATTTCACCAGCAAAGACAAAAAAAATTCAAGTACCGCTCATGACATGCGACTTGAAAACCGTAAACTCTTCTTAACGGACCGTTAACAACTTTACGGTCCGTACGAACTGTACGGACCGTAAAGACATTGGAACCCTGTGCAAAGTAACCAGCACAGCAGAAAATATTCTAAGTGTCGCTAATGGAATGCAACGTACGGACCGTAAACCCTTCTTAACGGACCGTTAACAACTTTACGGTCCGTACCAACTGTGCGGACCGTAAAGACATTGGACCCCTCTACAAGTAACCAGCACAGCGGAAAATATTCTAAGTGTCGCTAATGGAATGCAACTTACGGACCGTAAACACTTCTTAACGGACTGTTAACAACTTTACGATCCGTACGAACTGTACGGACCGTAAAGTCCTTAGACCCCTCTACAAGTAACCAGCACAGCGGAAAATATTCTAAGTGTCGCTAATGGAATGCAACGTACGGACCGTAAACCCTTCTTAACGGACCGTTAACAACTTTACGCTCCGTACGAACTGTACGGACCGTAAAGTCCTTAGACCCCTCTACAAGTAACCAGCACAGCGGAAAATATTCTAAGTGTCGCTAATGGAATGCAACGTACGGACCGTACTGACCCTTCTTAACGGACCGTTAACAACTTTACGGTCCGTACCAACTGTGCGGACCGTAAAGACATTGGACCCCTCTACAAGTAACCAGCACAGCGGAAAATATTCTAAGTGTCGCTAATGGAATGCAACTTACGGACCGTAAACACTTCTTAACGGACTGTTAACAACTTTACGATCCGTACGAACTGTACGGACCGTAAAGTCCTTGGACCCCTCTACAAGTAACCAGCACAGCGGAAAATATTCTAAGTGTCGCTAATGGAATGCAACTTACGGACCGTAAACCCTTCTTAACGGACCGTTAACAACTTCACGGTCCGTACGAACTGTACGGACCGTAAAGACATTGGACCCCTCTACAAGTAACCAGCACAGCGGAAAAAAATATTCTAAGTGTCGCTAATGGAATGCAACTTACGGACCGTAAACCCTTCTTATCGGACCGTTAATAACTTTACCGTCCGTACGAAATGTACGGACCGTAAAGTCCTTGGACCCCTCTACAAGTAACCAGCACAGCGGAAAATATTCTAAGTGTAGCTAATGGAATGCAACTTACGGACCGTAAACCCTTCTTAACGGACCGTTAACAACTTTACGGTCCGTACGAACTGTACGGACCGTAAAGACATTGGACCCCTCTACAAGTAACCAGCACAGAGGAAAATATTCTAAGTGTCGCTAATGGAATGCAACTTACGGACCGTAAACCCTTCTTAACGGACCGTTGATAACTTTACGGTCCGTACGAAATGTACGGACCGTAAAGTCCTTGGACCCCTCTACAAGAAACCAGCAACGCGGAAAATATTCTAAGTGTAGCTAATGGAATGCAACGTATGGACCGTAAACCCTTCTTATCGGACCGTTAATAACTTTACGGTCCGTACGAACTGTACGGACCGTAAAGTCCTTGGACCCCTCTACAAGTAACCAGCACAGCGGAAAATATTCTAAGTGTCGCTAATGGAATGCAACTTACGGACCGTAAACCCTTCTTAACGGACCGTTAACAACTTTACGGTCCGTACGAACTGTACGGACCGTAAAGACATTGGACCCCTCTACAAGTAACCAGCACAGAGGAAAATATTCTAAGTGTCGCTAATGGAATGCAACTTACGGACCGTAAACCCTTCTTAACGGACCGTTAATAACTTTTCGGTCCGTACGAAATGTACGGACCGTAAAGTCCTTGGACCCCTCTACAAGTAACCAGCACAGAGGAAAATATTCTAAGTGTCGCTAATGGCATGCAACTTACGGACCATATACACTTCCTTACGGACCGATAAGAGCTTTAGGCACCATACGAACTGTACAGACCGTAAGCAAGTTTCACGGACCGTAACAGTGCGGGTATATTGGACAACCCTCCGCTTGAAGACAGGAAAGTCAGCAAGGCACGAGGAGATAAAAAGCAGGGTGGATGAAGAAAAGTTAAGAATAGCATTTAAGAATTTGGTTGAGTTGAAATCTCTCTGATAAGAAATGGCAGTCTGGAAACTAGAGAAGATACAACTGAGATGAAAACTACGTAGTTTAAAATCGTTTTGTTGGCTGAAAGATTTTTTCTTAATTGGATGAAATATTTGCATTCAAGTTACATTCGGGCGCGAAGAAAAAAAAATTAAAATTAAATTCCTGTTGTGATTGTTTACTCATTCTGCGACTGGTTACAGAAAGGTTTCAACAGCTTTGGAGTTACCATTTTGTATGTGTTTTCAAATTGTGGAGAGTTTTATTCTTTGATCGAACGATCATGGCCTTAATTAAACTAAATTTTATCGGTCGGAATTTGCATGCTTTACTACTTCTATTTTGCCAGAATCGAGTATTTTTTATTTTAAAAAAATTGGTGTACAATCGCTCAGCTCTCCTAAGTTTGAGAACTACTTAGTAGGTTAGAACACTTTTAGCGTATTTTAAGGTGGCGCTGCATGTTAAAATCAAACAGTGATAGTAACTATTAAGTGATCATGTCAATCATAACAAATTCTGTTTTGATATAAATTGAACAAACAATACAACGTTGAACGTTTTGATTTGTCTTAAATATTTCTCTAAAATCTCATTTCGCAGGCTAACGAAGGCCTAGCCAATTCTTTCTATGATGTGAATTTTGGCAATGACTAAAAAGACTGGTCGTGGAAAATGGTCTGGAGAATACAGGGCCACTTATTTACATCTCATTGAATCACAAAAGTGCCTACTGTGTTATTTATCGTTCTTCAAAAGATTTTGACACCATGTAAAACAGGTGGTCCGAGGTGGCCCTGCATTCTTTGTAACAGCTTCTCTTGATCGATTCTTCGATTTAAACTGGACGTGAACATTCAGATTTTTTCCAGAAAGGTCACGGATGTAAAAAAGTATTTTCGTTGCTCAAAGTTCATTGATTAATGACCCAATTGATTAGAAAATGCTGTAGTTTGAAGTTAATTGACAACCGATTGTTGCTTTATTTGAAATTTTGAAACTCTTCAACTGATTCCAGGAATCGCTAACGATTTGTTTGCAAATCTGAATTTGTTGACTTGAAACATTTGTTGACATGATCATGACATAGTATTTCACGCTTTCTTCGTTGCTTTCGTGTATCTTTGTTTTTTCGTGAAAAAAAAACGCTACTTAGTGAAAAGCACGCACAATGTTTTTGAATTAACGTTCTGACATGCAGAGCTGCCTTGAAAATAATTTTAGAAGAGGGCATTGGGTTTCTGGATTGATCTTCTTAGCCTGAAAATTCCAGAGTAATCGATATCTGTATTTATCTTTTTGTTTGTTTTCGATTTATATATATATATATTTTTTCGGTCGCGGAATAAGCGCAAAAAAGGTCAACCAGAATCCAAATATATGCTGTTGTTTAAATTCCAGCGAGGATGTAATGAATTATGTCTGGTGTCAAGCAACTCTTTCAAAACTTGTAGGTCTAATTGTCCGATTGTTCCAGTTATTTTGGGCGTTAACTAGACGTATCAGCAATATTGACTTCTAGAAATGTAGCTTCAATTGACTGATTATTATTAGATGTTTTAACATCTAATACGATTTAACTGAACACATCTTTACCAAAAATATTCACGAAAAGATATGTTGTCCGAATTGTTTGATTGTTCTAAAATAATATTACTTTTCCTCCGCAAATGACTGACGTTTTTACTGAAAAGAATTCGCTATTACATCTTTGATTCTTAAAACTTTGCTCCAATTGTCTGATTCTTTGGAAATTTTATAACACACTATTATCTAGCACGTATTTTTGTGTTCACGAGTACAATTATCATGCCCCATTGTTCGATTCTTCTGTAATCGTATCTCTAACGTTTGCACAGAGCATTTGCTATTGATTGGTTCTTATGCTTCAATATTGTCTGATTCTAATAAAAGGTTATTGCTTTCGATTGCAAATGACAAAAGGTTTACTAGAAGAAGCCACAGGATATACAGTAACACATTTTGAAGCTTGATAACCAGACATTAAACTTTAACTTCTCGCTGGAAGTAATTTCTTGAAGTTAACAAAGCAAGCCATGAACATTTTTTGTTCTAAATTGGCCTCTAGTTTGTCGGGTTTTGTCTTTTCCATCTCTGCAAAGTGACGGAAGTTCTCAAATGTTTCTCAGATGTTACACGTAGACTAGATTGAAATTCGCGTTTTGTTTTGTTTTTTAAATTCGTAGGAGTAATCAGATTCATGGCTTGGCTTTGTTAACTTCTTGAAATATGTTAAATGATGATATAACGTTAAATAGTTAAGCAGTGAATAACGGGGAGCTAGAAATCTATTTACAGAAATAAGACGAGCCAGTTAAAATTGCTACAACTGCAACGTTTCTGCACAACATTAGAAACCTGAAGCAATCCACGACGACGGTAACGTCACGAAACAAACGGTTTAATGAGGAGAACAATAGCCATGCAAGTGCGTTATAAATCTTTGTACATTTCTTTACCGTCCTCCGCAAAACAACAACGTGAAATGCCAGCTAATTTTTCGTATTTTCATTTGAAACTGAACGCCGTCGTTGCATATTTAGCTTCAGCACGCTTTTAGAGCCATTGGCGTACGGAACAGATATAGACGATCGCGAATTTTGTTTGTAAAACATAAATTTATATTTTCACTAGGCGTCGTCCTCGTCGTTGCTTAAGCTCCGTATTGAGAAGGTGGTGACATTTCGGAATCGCCATAGTTAGGAGAGTTTACATAGCTTGGGCTAAAGTTACTCGGTTATATATATATTTTCTTAAATATTTCGATTTAGAAATGTTTTAACCCTATCGATGTTGTGTAGGAACATTGCAGTTTAGATATTTTCACTGGCTCGTTTCATTTCTGTGAATAGGTTTTTAGCTTCTCGTTGTCCTACTGCTTTCTATTTAACAAGATGTCATTATGGAATATACCCTCTTGAACACAAATTTACTTAATTCAAAATCTAAGTTTTTTCTTTGAAAAACTCGAATGATTGGCGCACAATTTATTTTTTCCTGTTCAAGATGGTATGTTATTTTTTTGGCGGGAATAAGGGGGTACCCTCTTAACATGTTTTGTCAAAAAAGTTGTCAGGGGAAACGCTGTGCAAATTTTTCCCAATTTTCCCGCCAAAAGTCTTAGTATATATAGGGCAATTTTTTTTGATGACACCTTTGTAATTATTTTAATTGAATTTCAATAAACTAATTAATTATTGTAAGTAGAAAAGTAAAGATAAATAAAACAATTGAAATGAAACACTTGTTTTGAGTACTTTATTGTTCGAAATATTTTATTTACTTATAATTAACATTGCAAAAGAAATGGATACCTAAAGAAAATATTGCATTTATTAACTTGAGTTAAAAAGTGTAAATAAAATTAAACATCTTGAAAAAAAAGAATGGCGCATGCGTATTGTAAGCGCTCGTATTTTTTCTAAGTTTTTTGGCGGGAAAATTAAAAATTTTGACAAGGTTACCTCTAGAGTAAATTTAGGCAGTCAAGACAATTTTACAGAAAAAAAAATTAAAGAGAAACTGATTTTGCACAAAGCTTGCTCGGCGAAATACGCTTGAAATAAATTGACAAAAAACTTAATTTAATCGAAGGAAACTTAAAATCGCTTTAGGTTTGGACATTTCGAATAAACAAGACAGTTGATCCATTCTGAAATTGGTCAGTGAAGGAAAACTAGAAGGAAAAAATGTGACTCTAAACACGAAGGCTAACTATAAAAATTCCCTTGCAGAAATACCCTAAATAACTTGGAAAAAACTTAGCATCGAATGTATAATAAGAAAAGCTTTTTAAAATCGAGTTTGGTTTAATTTGACATTTTGAATAAACAAGACAAACCATTCTGAAATTGGTCTGTGAAGGACAACTAGAAAAAATGTGATTCTAAACGCTTAGGCTAACTATAAAATTTCTTGAGGAAAAAAAAAAAGTAGATTTACACGATAAGAAAACTCGGTGAATTATATGTAAGAGACATACATGACTACTGAATAGCAGTGGTGTTGTACATGCACTACACAGACGACAGTCGAGAATATGTTTAAGTGCACATGACCCATAAAATAAGTCATTTAAAAATACACTCATTTAAGGTGGTTGGAAACAGTTTCTACTACTTTCCACGACTTACAGCTCGATGGGTCATTATAACCGCTCTTTATCGGTTGATGCCGAAATCATGGTATCAACAAACTGCCCAGTCATCGGGGAACACGTTGTTGTTACAGTGGGATCCCGCCTTACGACCACCCCGTTAATAAGACCACCTAGTTAATAAGACCACCTAGCTAATAAGACCACCTAGTTATTATGGCCACTTTATTCTGGCCCGAAAAAAAAGCTCAGTCATTTTTCTATTTAAAGAACCCCTTTAAGGAGGCTCGAAAGGGTTTTTAGGTGCACGCGCGCGCGCAATCTACACACGCCATAACTAAGATGCACGCGTCAGCTGAATCAGTATTAAAATCAGCACACCGGAAGTTAATGCTGCGTAAAATCGCGCGAACCGGAAATAAAATCTGCGGAAAACATTTGTTTTTAGCTCGAAAGTTTGCTCGGTGACCTATCTTGATTTTTTGCATGCACGCACCATTCACGATGGCACTTCAGATATAAAAGTTTCGGGGAAAATTATCTAGTGGAATTTTCTGTAAGCCATAAAACGCGTTTTCTTTAAATATATTTAGTTCTGCTAGATAATTTTTTTCCTTACCCTCTGAAAAGTTAAAGATTTTAGGGAACTTTCCAACAAAGAAATAAAAATGGTATGTCACCGAATTAGTTTCTCGGATAATTTACAAAAACTGAAATTTAGAGGACGCATTTGTGGACCTTGTGCGTTGCCATGGTAACTGATATGACGTCACAAGTACCCTTAAAGTATAGCCCAACAATAGAGTTGCAAGGAAACATATAGTTTGCCCACACCATTAAACATCCTTTTTTGTAATCTTCCATCGTTTCCCAAATACTATAGCAACGAAAAACCCTTTCGAGCCTCCTTAATACGACCAGCCCTTTAATACGACCAGCCCGTTAATACAACCAGTTTGACCCCCATTTTTTATTATCGAATTGTAATCAGCATGATAAGATGCAACTTTTTGCAACGTTTAAAAAAATTCTGCGAAGGGGGTTACATACATTGGTTCAGAGCCACCTTAAATTTTCGAAAATTTAAGGTAGCTCTGAACCCCCCGCGGCAGAATGTTTTTAAACTTTGCAAAAAGTTGCATGACGTCATCGGTTGTGCAAGTACAGTGGTGTGACACAAAATTAAGAATATCTCCGCCAATAATGAAGCAATACTATTGAAACTTGGCAGGGATGTTGCACCCTACAAAATTTACCAGGTGACATACATTTTTATGTTGCTATAGCAACGTGCTCAGTTTCAGTCCCTTCCCCTTCAAAATCAAGTATTGCCATTTACAGCTGCACAGGACAAATATACTACTAAAAATCTTAAAGAGGCGACCAAATAAAGGTGGGACTGGCATAGGTCTTAGATAAGACCAGGTATTTTGCCTTGTTGAGTCGCAAATGGTAATATTTAATTTTGAAGAGGCAGGATGGCGACTGGAACCAAGCATGTTGCCATAGCAACATCAAATGTGTACCATCTGGTATATTTCGTAAGGTGCAACATCCCTGCCAAGTGTCAATAGCATTGCTTCATTATTGGTGGAGATATTCTTAATTTGTGTCACACCAAAGTACTTGCACAACTGGTGACGTCATCAAATTTGCATAATAGGAAAACTTGAATATCTCTGGAACAAAAAAAGATATCACAAAAACAAAAACGCCATTTTACTCTACTTTGAAAAGCCTTCTAAACGAGTGTATTTTTTAAATGACTTATTTTTCAGGTCATATGCACTTTAATAAAGTTTTGCACGGGAATTATTCAAATTCAGAAACTGTTGCTGTACTTCAACTGCAATCTCAGAAAATAAGGAAAACGAAGTTTCATTTGGTACCCTGCTGCCTGGCTATTTGTCTAAACAAGCCAACAAAATATCAAAGGGCACTTCACAATCTTGTGAAAATAATGTAACACGAGCGTGGGAACCAGAAAAAATCTGGGTCCCAATAGGATTTGAACTCATGACCTTCTAAACACCGGGCAGACGCTCTATCCATTGAGCTACGAGAATTCATGGAGAGCCAGGTCATTTAACTGAGTTCTTACATGACCTGCGTCTCCTGCCTCCTGCAGGATTCAGCAGTGAATAAGTGGTAAATAATGATATCCTATCGGGACTCAGAATTTTTTTTCCTGGTTCCCACGCTCGTGTTACATTATTTTCACATATATTTACCGAGCTGCAATTTCACTATCACTTCAAAATCTTAAATAGATAAATTAACAGTTAAATCTCCTGTCTCAATGGCGTGTATTGCAATTCCCGCACAAAGCCTTTACACTAAAATATTCTCATCGGCCGTTAGTGTAACGCAACACCACTGATGCTCAAGAGTCACGTAGGGGTGTCAGTCACACAATCCATCAAGCTCTCACATCGTTAACAAAGACAAAAAGATTAAAATTTGTACAGCAAATCTGACTGTATATCATATCCGAACCAGTTCATTTTTATAGATAGCCTTCTACTTATTATACGAAACTTTTGCCGATTCTAATGATTACTCCAGGAAAAAAAATTCCTATCTTACACGTCCTATTTTTTCGGCTAAAAAATCTCTAAATCCATCTTACTTTTGTCCTTTATGATTGACGTCATGCCTAATGTGTCGTGTCGTGTCATGTCTTGTCTTAGCCTTTATCTTCCCTCAATCGTCTGGTCACTGAGAAACCCTAAAAGAGAAAGAAAAATTAAATGTTTGATACATAAAGTGAACCTTCGTATAATTTTATAATTGTATTCACGCCATAGCCAATGTTAGAAGCTTCTCCCTACAGTATGTACATCGACAGCAACTTCCATATAGGTCGTTTTCACTGTCATGCAGTAAAAAACAAGTCAAAAACCATCCAGTAAGACACTTCCCCAAGTTTTGGGCCTGTGCAGAAATTCGTCAAAAATTTACGGACCTCATTGTGAAAACGCCATGTTGGTGCACCTCCGTGGTACACCAATATGGTGGCCTGAAGAGTTTAAACATCCGGAACTTACTTAAATTATCAAGGCGACCGATTATCAGTACTGAACATAAAAGCATTTACATAAGCACTTTTCCTAATCCTCCAACTTCTAAAAAGGCTCAAAATCATGACATAAGTATATATTTTTTAACATAGCCTTGTGTCGCGCCCCTCAATAACCCTGAAAGTTAAAAAAAACTGGTTTCCACATGAAGCGCACTATTCAGCTGGAAATTTTAAACAGATAAATACACCACTTCTTACATTTACATGTACGCCTGATGAGGATAAAAACTTTGGTGGCTCCTAGTTTTGGATTTTAGAAAGTCATGACACCACATGAAAACGATATTGACGGTTTTCTTAACTCTTCTCGCCCGTTCGCTTGACAATGTACTGATTTTGTAAGGAGAAATTGGAATCTGATCACTTTTGTAAACCAATGGTACAGTGGCCCACAACTGTCACGGCAAAAGAATCAACCTCAAGGCAAAAAGAAAAAGACTCAAAGCAAAAAGAAAAAGACTCACGGCAAAAAGAAAAGGACTCACGGCAAAAAGAAAAAGACTCACCGCAAAAAGAAAAACTTCACGGCAAACTGAAGAAAAAGACTCACGGCAACAAGAAAAAGACTCAGGGCAAAAAGAAAAGGACTCACGGCTAAAAGAAAAGGGCTCACGGCAAAAAGAAAAATACTCACGGCAAAAGAAAAACTTCACGGCAAAAAGAAAAGGACTCACGGCAAAAAGAAAAAGACTCACGGCAAAAAGAAAAAGACTCAAGGCAAAAAGAAAAACTTCACGGCAAAAAGAAAAGGACTCACGGCAAAAAGAAAAGGACTCACGGCAAAAAGAAAAGGACTCACGGCAAAAAGAAAAGGACTCACGGCAAAAAAGAAAAAGACTCTCGCCAAAAAGAAAAACTTCACGGCAAAAAGAAAAGGACTCACGGCAAAAAGAAAAAGACTCACGGC
>JAHPZR010017835.1:57500-65000 GCA_019787425.1 Platygyra sinensis | reverse complement strand
GGTTCTCCTTTAAGATACATTAGAGGAACTATGGAGCGAATCTGTTTTGAACCCTGTCTTTACATTGTAATGTATGAGATTGAGTCAGACCTGTTGTAGATTTGTAATAAACTGTAACAACAATTATAAATGGTTCTAAGATGTTCTAATTATACATGTATAATCCTCTTGAAGGATCCTAGCAAAGATCCTTTTGTGACCTTACCTAGGATCCTTGTAAGATCTTGATAAAATCCTTGAAGATCCTGAAGGATCTAAGCAAAGATCTTTGCAAGATCCTTGCAAAGATTCCTCAAAGATATTTTTAAAGATCCTCATATAATCTTTAAGGATCTTGAAGGATCCTAGCAAAGATCCTCTTGAGATCTTACCCAGGATCTTTGCAAGATCTTGATAAGATCCTTGAAGATCCTGAAGGATCTTAGCAAAGATCTTTGCAAAATCCTTGAAAAGATTTCTCAAAGATCTTTCAAAGATCCTTATGGAATCCTCAAGGATCTTGAAGGATCTTACCAAAGATCCTTTTGGGATCTTACCAAGGATCCTTGCAAGATCTTGATAAAATCCTTGAAGATCCTGAAGGATCTTAGCAAAGATCTTTGAAAGATCCTTGCAAAGATTCCTCAAAGATCTTTGAAAGATCTTCACAGAATCCTCAAGGATCTTAAAGGATCCTAGCAAAGATCCTTGAAAGATCTTTCCATTAAAGATCTTTGAATTTCTTTGAAAGATCTTTAAAGATCTTTAAAGGATCCTTAAAGGATCCTTATCTTTAAGGATCTTTGGCAGGTCCTTAAAGATCTTTAAAGATCCTCAAAGATCCTGTCAGGATTTTCACCAGGGATCCCCATTTGCAACCCTTTTATAATAAGTGGGACAGAGCTCCCGCTCAGAACACACATGGCTCTGACATTGCCTACACTCTCCTCATTAGATTGCTGGGAGTGGATGATACTTGGTTAAGACAAAAACTTGGACTTTCAATTCTTATTAGCCTGGACCAATAGCAAAACTGTTGTCATGGCAGCAGCACCACAGATGTTACTGTTTCTTTCATGATGTACATTTCTGGTGCCAAGTTTTGAAGAACACTGCTTCAATATTCCCAGAGATATTATTGATTCAGTATTTTACCATTATAATTTTAGTTGCACAATTTCATAAGGCATCACTGACCTAATTTGTATAATACAAAAACATTAATATCTTGAGTACAAAATAAGGTATTCTAAAAAGGAAAGTGCCATTCTTCTGTATTTTGAAAAGCCTTTCAAATAAGCAGCAGTTATCTTTCATTTTATGGGTGATTGCATATCAAGCAGACAATTGTCAAGTACAAAGAAAGTCATCAACTCGGAAATATTGTAAAGCAAGAGTTTCAAAATGTTCAAAACTCATCATGCCAAAGTATTTCAGTAAGGCGGAAGAATTTATAACTATTTCGAGCCTGCATGGGCACTTTAAGGCCTGTTCAGCTTATGAAGGTCAACATGTTTAGAACACTCATGAAAAACTAGACATTTTACAGGTTGACTAGATATATACACCTAAATTACATTGTACTTGAAGTAAGGCAAAGAAGCCATACCGGGTACTTTCAGTTGACAAATTTGTGGAAAAAACATATTGGTCAAAGAACTACATGTAATCAAGCTATATTTTGTCTAATCAAGAAAAGAGATGGATGTTCCCAATAAGTCTCAAAACCAACAAGTGTCATTTACAAAACCAAATTTCTGAAGAGTGAATTCCACCCTAGCTACATGTATAATGTTACACTGCACCTGTTTTTTCAAAGTGATTAGTACTAGTAATAGGACCGAGTGGAGTACAATCAGGGAGTAATCACTCAAGTAATTTTAAAATGAGACAAGTATGAAGCACAAGGTCCATTTGAAATTACGAGCATGATTACTCCCAGAATTGTATGACACGAGGTCCAATTACTAATTAATCGTAGATCTACAACAAATTTCGAAATTAAAAATATTTTTGAGGACTTCTTTTGAGCTATCGACATCAAAATCACTTGAGTATCCAATTACAGGTATCTTATCATAGACAGTTCAAATCGGACACCTCTAATTGGACACCCACATGACCACGCACAGATCACATGACAAATAGGAACGGGGAGAACCAATCATGATAAAGAATTTTGTTATAGATACAATATTAAAAGTATAGTGATACACAAGTCCATTAGAGATAATGAAAAACCTTGACTGACCTGCCATGTGTGATGTATTTCAGTTCCCTCACTGATCTTTTGCTGTTTTTTTGTTTCTTGTTTTCCTTGATAAGAGATGCAAACATATTGCTGAGTTATGTACTTACGATTTCTTACTGTAAGTATACTTAATCTTACTGATGGAATAACAACTACATGCACTATAAGTGTACTGTATGTACGCGTGCAAACAGCATGCTGCAGATCTACATGTATACATATACCAGAAAATTAATATAAACTGACCTGGCCTAAGCTCTGCAGTATCTGTCCCTCTACTGATCCTAGTTGTCCTGTGTTGCTGTTTGCTTCTTGTTTGCTGATTATGAAATAATGAAAAGAAAATTCATGTTCAAAATATAAATAAAGAAGCTACGGGGAACAGCAGCTTTGGTTGTAACATAAATTATTTCCAGCAAACAATCAGGGCTCAAAGTTAACGACCAACTGGTCACATATACGACTAGATTTTTGGCTGTGCACCTAAAAAATCATGTGTGGTCACACCACCGCACCTTAAAAGATAAAGTACAGTGCAACTTCTCTAGTGCTTACTCGTGAACCTGACCATACCAATATGCTCCAAGTGATAAATATAAATTTAAACACAGATATAACACAACCAGGCACCAAATAATAAAATTGCACCATTTTTCCTTTCATCGGTATGTGTTCTATTCTTAGATTCTTTAAGCCTAATGTAATTTCCCAGTGGATTCTCCGAACTCGAACTTTCATTAATTTTCTTCCCACGTTCTGTGCTGTAGACAACTCTGCTGACACATGCAAATGAAGGAATAAAGCATATGCTTAATAGTGTGGTCATAGTGATACACGTACTAGGTGCTCCAAGTGGAAAGCCTGGAGAATGGGGATGAGATTAAATTGTGTTCTCGTTCTTCGCAAACAGCACTGTGTTTTGTAAAGAAAGCTGTGTTTTCAATTGTGTGGCATACAAAAAATGTCCAGTGATTATTGGCATGGGCTGGTCCACGAATTCTGTGGCTTGAAAGCTAGCCAAATGAGCAAAGTTCATGCTAAGTTCTCACGAATATCCACATGTTGAAAAAAATCAAGAATCCGTTGTGAACAGAATTTCAAAGATGATCAGAGGTAAACAACAAGCAATTGGACAGTGAGGATACTCAACAAAGCAACTTCAGTAGTTAATATCTAAGCTTAACTCTTGTGTGAAATGTCCTTTTATTTGTTTTTGATGTGTTCAATGCTGGAATAAACCCATATTGCAACACGAAGCCCGAGCCACTCTTTTTGGAATGTTAAGTATTCTTTTGGAGTACATGTAGGTGCTCCAAGTATTTGAAGCTGTGCACCTAAAATTTCAGCAGAGCGCCTAAAAATATACACCTGGTCACACAAGTGCGTCCAAAGCTAGAAATAAACTTTGAGTCCTGATAATTAAAATGCATTGCCATCTCCAGGTAAATAAGCATATCATTTAGCCTTAATTATCAGCAAATCAAGGATATCTAGGTGTTCATTTGAGTCAGGCCACTTTTAATAGCTTAAAGAAAAGTGAAGCCTTGGAGCCAAGACTGGCTCACAGCTGCCAGAGCTTATCCCAGTTTCTGTAGCATGAGGGAGCTAGAAGTATTTCCTCTTTCCCTGGACGGGATGCTAGTCCATCACAGGTCACTCCCCCGCAATTTGTTAGGTTTCCCCAACAATTTGCCGGTACCCATGTATACACCGTGAGAGTAAAGTGTCTTGCCCAAGAACACAACACAATGTCCCCATGCTGAGGGCTCCAACCCAGACCGCTCGCTCCGGAGTCAAGGGCACTAACCATGAGGCCACCCTGCCTTCCTTTTAGCTTAAAGTTAATGTAATTTAGTCAAGCCACTGTTTGGAGCTTTTGCTGACTCACAACATGATTGACTTGCCTTTACTACAACTGTAAATACAGTTAGTTTACCACCCCATGCAAAAGAACACCAGATTATCCAATATGCATCTGAAGAGCAAACTTCAATGCTTACATCAAGATAAGTTAACACTCTTAATACAGGAGTCCTGGGATATATTTCCACTAAGTCAATGGTGCAATAACAGTGTTATGACCTTTGTCAATTCTCAACAGAAAGAATCCCAACTGGTACTACAGTAACTGTACATACTATAGTCTGTTCATTGTCACGTATTAAAAAATAAAATAAAAAATCATGTATTGGATTGAGTCGAGAAATTATGATATTATAGGTGATAAAAAATAAAGAACTCAAGACAGTTCTGTAAGTTTAAAGGGCGTTGCATTGTCCCAAAGTTGAGATACATTTACAAATGCTCCACAACAAAATTATAGAGTCTTAGGTCTGAGACTACCAGTAGTATGGAGCTGTCACGTTGGAGGACCTCCTTGGTCCTCCAATATGGCAGCTGGAAAATAGTGTAAACATCTGGAACATACTTGGCTATCTAGTCAACTGATTATCTGAACTGGACCAAAAAATATTTAGAATACACACTCAAGTACTCTTCGTAATACTCCTAAAATGGCTAATAATCAAAAGATAAGTGAACATATAATTTTATGTATTAATTATTTTGACAAACACAATCTTAGCTTTACATGTATGTCACACACCACTAAATACCTTCGAAATTCAAAATGCACTGGCTTCCAAACAAAGGACACTATTGAGCTGGAAGTTAAGTTGTGAACGTGTATATAATTAGATAAACGTAGTACCTCTTATACCTGATGAGGATAAAACCTAAAGTAGCTCTTTAGTTTTGGATTTGAGAATTTAATGACGTCACATGCACACACTCTGTTGTAGTACTTTAAGCTGCAACATGTACATTTTGTACGTGGAATTGCCACTCCTATAAATACACACAAAATTACCTTGATTTTAATAGCTCTATCTGACTTCCATCATCAGTCTTTCAGTTCTCCAGAACTTTCACTTAATATGTATGTCCATGTGCCTTGTATTTTCTCTGAAAAGTATAATACAGACATTAAGCAACAGATGTATACTCTATAGATACATATATCCAGCAGTATGTGAACAATGTTCAAACAGTCAACCAATTAAGGTCACTCCACTGAGATAGAACCTACACTGAGATTTTTCTCAAACTTTGCCAATTGATTGTTTACATTATAGGAACTTAAATTTGGAAATAAAAATTCATGAGGGGTCCCCATGTTCGTTTAGGAGCAACAGCACCTTGTTTATTATGAAACCATGTATGATTAATAGCAATAATAATAGCACCATGATTGCTTGCTAAATTCACGTTTCCGACGATTGCTTTTTGCTCAACACTGAGAATTGGCCCATATTTATTTTACATAGAGAAATTTACTAATCAAATCAAAACGAAAGAAAAAAATGATAGGTCACCATAGTCGTTTTCGAGAAAATGACGATTTACCTCTTCGGCGAGGTCCAGTCGTAAAGAAAAAGCCGCCATTTTCTAATGCGCGCGCGCTAATCACACGTAAAATTATGCGCAGTAAGGATGCGCAATGCAATACTGGGGAATGACCTTAATTAATCATTCAACTAAATTTAGTACAAA
The DNA here is from genome assembly GCA_019787425.1 of Platygyra sinensis. NCBI lineage: Eukaryota > Metazoa > Cnidaria > Anthozoa > Scleractinia > Merulinidae > Platygyra > Platygyra sinensis. The sequence continues at coordinate 59,218 of JAHPZR010017835.1, read as the reverse complement.
CCAATGAAAAGTTTAAATTCAAATAACTGGTAGCCAATTATTCAGATAATTGTTGGGAGAAGGGGAAAAATTCCAAAAAAAGAAAGAGAAAACATTTGAGGAGGGAAAAATGTCAAACAGGCATGAAAAAAATTCGCTGTCAGTAGTTCCTATTTCACTTACATGTAGTCCCTACAAGTGCATAATGTAAAAGAAAACCCCAAGGAAAAAATGGCTGTGTGAAATCTTGGGGCCAAGAAGCGCAAAAAAGGAGGGAGTACCAATAAAGCCAGCAATTTTGAATTATCAGTTGTTCTTGTTGTTCTCATTATCTTTGTATATCATTGTGTGTGGCAAAAATAAAAATAATAAATAAAAATAAAAATATATGATTGACTTATGTCCAGGGGTTTCATTCAGGTTTTGTGCAGGAGGTCAGTGGGGTTTTTCAGCCGGGGATTTTTAGTTTTTCTTATGAAAGAAAGTAAGAAGATGAAGACGAAAACAGCCGGGCAAATTGATGTCTAAGTCTTGTTCACAGCCGGTCAATTTGCCCGGTGCAGAGCCTTTAATGAACCCCCTGTATGTCAGGAGTGTTGATAACATGTCAATATTCAAGGTACAAGTGACATCTTGCAGGAATGTTTAGCTAGTTGCCTTCCGAAACTAGAGCAAAATGAAGCATTGGAATTGTGTCGTGCAGGCCATGAAGTTGTTGGAATTCTCCCCAATACAAGTGCATTAGCGATTTGGTCACTCAACAGCATGATCGTTGAAGAACACATCAGTTAATTGACTAACAGAGCCTCAGCAGGGAGTGAAAGAGAATGATCGATGCAGAATGCATGACAGGGTTGACCTCTCTGCCTTTGCCATAAGTTCCCCCCCATTGTGATTCTACCAACTGGCTTTGGAAAGATTTTAATTTAGCAAGTGTTTTGTTTGGCAAAGGATACATTTTGAACTTGAATTCAAGTCAGTGTTAGTGATTTGGCATGGCTTCTGTTTACAAATTTGTCTATAAAGTATTGTGATAAATGCAGCTTAGAAGCTTGTTAACTCCTGGGGAAGGGTACATTGTACTTTCTTATATGAGCTACAGCTGTATATAATTAAGCATGTACGTTCACCCCAAAGGCTACATGTATGATTTATTAGGTATTTTGCTCAGACTAGGGTACTGATATTGGCCATTTTGGTCCCAAATATGGTATGGTTTTTGCACTCTTAGACTAGTCTTACAATGGCTATGTGTTTAAATTACAAGAAGCTACTCTTTCACAAAAAGAGGTCCCTCACAATTTGCCTTTAACGTTAGTCTTAAGGTGGCCGAACACAGTTTTCAAGTGCCTATGCCTTATTCACCATAACTTTTAAACTATTTATGCTTTGGCACCCATTTTTTGCAAGAGTCAAGGTTAATCACAGAACTATTTATTCTCACATTTTGACTAGGGTTTGTGCTGTTGCCATGGCAACGGGGCTGGTTAAAAAAAAGGCTTAAATAATGGTTTTTGTTTCTTTAAAAAAAATCCAGTCATTAGATTGTTTTCATATTTTGCACACTAAGAATTGTCATAACAATCCTTCTGTCAACATGGTTCTAATAAAATTTTGACATTTTGACCGTTTTTCTGTATTATTAAAAATTCCCTATGTCAAATTTCAGATTTTTTTGATAGATCACTCACGTGGTCTCTGGTCTATTTTTCTGCCAAATTTCTTGAAATTCTAACAAC
>JAHPZR010017835.1:50000-52500 GCA_019787425.1 Platygyra sinensis | reverse complement strand
TACGCCAAAGAAAGAGACGAAAACGTTAACTGTTCCTCCGGCAACTGCCTCGAAGACAAACGTTAAATTTACACTTCACAAGGTAGGATTAAAAGGCCCGGCAGGCGACCGTTACGGGTTAAAGAAGGCCGGAGTAGAAATACATGTAGGTTCAAAAGGAACTAAACTTGCTGGACGTCCACCTCCAGCTAGGCCAAAAGGAACACAGAGACCGATGACTCAGACAATCATCAGCTACCAGAAAAAACGCAAGACCTACAGACCGCGCACATCTCCGTCTAACAAATTTCTAGAAGCCATCAATGGTATCGAACGAGCGGTGGCCAACGCAAGAGCGTCTGGCGTGCGTTACAGCGAAGTTACCCTGGCTAAACTGAAGAGACTCTTAGTGTCAGCTATCAAAAGTAAGAGCTACAAATACGCACGGGAGGTTTTGGGACAGGTCATGTATCTTCTAAGCGTCAAGACTTCGCCTCCGGGGCGAAAAAAGCGAAGCTCTCAAAATGAAGGTGGTAAATTTCTCCAGGGCCTTCGTCACCAAGTTGGCAGCTCGACGTTCGATAGCTTCATGGCTGTTCAAGGCGACGTTTCGCTTATGTTTGTGATTGACGACACCGGAAGCATGGGAGATGATATTCAAGCAACAAGGAACATTGCGATAGATATCATCGATTATGAACGCCAAGCTCCTGTGGAGTACATTTTGTCACCTTTCAATGATCCTTACCCAGGTATGTGAATGGTATGTGAATTCAGAAAGCTCTAGTCCTTTGTTAATCGTGACCCAAATTAGAAGAGAACTTAATCCGATTACAGTAATAGAAATATGTATGGGGGAAGGAAATAAAACGTTTTTTTTTTCTTCTTTGTTTTTTTGCCAACGAGCAAGCCGAGCGAAGAACTGGCGAGGCGGCAGAGAATAGTCCCGGGGGGTACTCGATATATTCCTGATTCCTGGGTGGGGAGGTGCGGCCCGGCCCCTCATACCCTGACCCTGTTTAAGACAAATATCACTGATTTTCCGCCTACCCTGTTTAAGAAAGAATTCCGATTTTTGATACCCTGTTTAAGACATAGATTAAAATTGCGGTTATAAATTGTGTGGCTTTCTTGTTGTGTAATCAATGGAAATTTAATAATGTTCCTGGTATCAATGCCAAAGTAAACGGAAGTTAATAATAATTTACACGAGCTTGTAAAAAATTTGCCGTTTGATATCCCATTTAAGACAAAAATTGATAAACCGATACCCTGATTTAGACAAAAGATGATAAATTCGATACCCTGTTTAAGACAAAAATCCCGAAAAACATACACTGCCTGGCCGCACGTCCCCATTAAGCTCTTATAAGGGAGTACCCCCTCCCCCCCCCCCCGGGAGAATAGCGTCGCGGGAAGAATGCTATATGCAGAAAAATTCTCCCTCAAGCTCCCGAAAGTTTAAGTGTAGAGTGCGTTTCTTTAAGAAAATCCAAGATTGGATTTTTAAATCCGAAAGAATTCGAAAACGGATTTTGCGTTTCTTTAGTAGACAGATCAATTCAAGATCTATTGGATCATGGTGCCTCAAAGGAACCGAAGAATCCACTCTGAAAGTGAATTCTTCAGTTCCTTTGACCTACCATGATCCGAAAGATCTTGGATTGATCTGTCAACTAAAGAAACGCAAAATCCATTTTCAGGTTTTTTCGGATTTAAAAATCCAATCTTGGATTTTCTTAAAGAAACGCACCCTTATGTGTAAGGTGTATAAGGTGTAAGAAACTCGGTTTTAGCCAATTGCAAGGACGGAACTATTCGAGCCATTGTACATGTTTTGTTACACATCGTTTTCCTTCTATTTTGTGCCGATTATTGCTGACTGCCGGCCTAAGATATGAAGCTTAATTTGCATACTGTGAACGCTGGCGGCTTCTTGTGTTGACATCTCCCTATGACGAAAGGCGTGACATGTTTGTAAGTTAAGTGGACTAAGAGTAGTCGCTCTTTCACTTAGTCCGTCGTGCGTGACGTGAAAGAAAACTGCGAGAAAAAAAATTGCCGCGCGAACTCCTGGGGTTGAGAAGACGCTAGTCTCGTCCCCAGGATTTCACGCGGTTTTCTTTCGCGTCACCCACGACGGACTAAGCGAAAGAGGGACTTCTCGTAGTCTATTATTTAGAAGGCGATACCTCGCTCTCGTGTTTTGAGAGAACTAGATATATCCATCCTTTTTAGGTGAACTAATAGGGTATATAGAATCGACGGTTTTCCGTGAAATTTGGCCAGAATATTAAAACTGATAGCTAAAGACCAAAAGTGTGTCGGTGAATTTTAAATACTTATCCTGTGCCGGCCTGTAACGCAATACGTTACGCGAATTTGTCAATAGTGGAACTTGACAGATCTATCAATAAAAATAACCAATAGAAATGAAGAAAATGCTGACACACTTTAGAGATTGATGCTTTGTGATTTACTCTGCACAGTTACATGTATTTTCCTTGAACGATCACAGTTG
>JAHPZR010017835.1:35000-47500 GCA_019787425.1 Platygyra sinensis | reverse complement strand
CGACTTTTATCGCGCGATAGAAATCTCGAGCTCATAATCTAATTGTTAAATAGCTTTCGGGGGGTTCCTTGAAAGCAGCGAGCGTGTGAGCTTTTTTCTGGAGGACACCCGCTAAAGTTTGAAGTGACCTTAACTTAGCTTCTTTTACAATGTAAACACAGATGTATCGCCAGTAATTGTCAAGGACGAAATAGACGCTGGAGAGTTCGTACAAGCCATAAACGACCTTACACCTAACGGGGGAGGGGACTGTCCGGAATATGCATTTACAGGCATGCTGGAGGCACTATATCAGGAACCACAGTGGGGGTCCCCAATGTATGTGTTCACGGATGCAGGCCCAAAAGATGCTTCAGATGAATTCATCGAGGAAGTGAAATATTTAGCAAGCGCGGAAGAATATGGTGTAACGATTAACTTCTTCACTACAGGTAAGAAATGTAACAACAGGTTTGTTTCTAAAATCGTACATAAAATTATTATAGCATTTTCAGGAACTAAAAAAGCAAACGTCCTTTGTTATGCAAGGCGTTAGTCGAGGTCTCTGTGCTACGTTCTTTTGACAAGAATGCACCAGAGATCCCTTCCAGTGAATAGCCCTTTTTGGCGTTTAACTTTTCTTGATTGCATTACAATATAATTCAACAAAAATGTAAAGCAAGTTCGGGCATTTTTCTTTCTCTCTGTCCTCGTATCCACGTGAGATTATATGGTAATGGAAATTAAAAATCCTAACTAAAAAGGTACGTCTAGTGCCTGGAAACCCTTATCTTGGGGGAAGCGGCATTATGTTACAGATGAAACTCAAAACTTTCGTCTTTAAAGGAACTGCGTTTTTAAAAAAGTTCAGCGAAAAATTTTTCAAGTTAGTCGTTTGTAATCCGAGTTACTCTTAGTTCTCCATCCTCATCCTCGGAGACCCTGGGGCAGATTGTTGGGTCCTGAGGAAGTCGAAGCGGCCAAGTTTACAAGAACGAAAGAGGAGCCCCTGGGATTCTTCTCTTAAAGTGCATATGAAGTGAAAAATAATTTCTTCTTATTTGAAAGTCCTTCCAAAATACAGAAGAATGGCGTTTTTCTTTTTGAAATATCTTTTTTCTTTTCAGAGATATTAACGTTTTTCTATTATGCAATTTAGACCAGTGATGACGTCATATTGTTTGCAGCTAAAAATTGTAAAATACTGAATAAACAATATCTCTAAAAGTATTAAAGCAGTGTTCTTGAAACTTGGCACCATAATTGTCCATCAAAAAAGAAACAAAATGACACCCTTACTGCTGTTGCCATAGCAACTCTTTCGGCTCCAGTCTCTTTTTGTCGAAAAAACGAATCCTCCATTTTCAACCTCTTAAGTGAGAGAAGGAGTCCTACATGGAACATACATAGTTCCCATGTTGTCGTAACTCCCAACGATAGATTGTGTAGGGTAGATGGATCTTGTTTTTAGACAAAAACTGGGATTTTCAGTTTTTATTAAAACAACACCAGTGGCAAAACTGTTGTCATGGCAACGGTGCTAAGGGTGTCATTTTGTTTCTTTTGTGCTGCTGTCACGAAGCTCTAATTTCATTGGATCTTGTTGGCACGAAGCTCTATTGTTTTAGGCCTAGGGTCCATTGTTACCATTGTTTGTATATAATTTTCTCAACCAATCCTGTGAGACGTTCCGAAGAGCTTCGTGGCGGCCCCTTTTGTGATGCACATTTATGGTGCCAAGTTTCAAGAACACTGCTTTAATATTTCTAGAGATATTGTTTATTCAGTATTTTACAATTTTTAGTTGCAAACAATATGACGTCATCACTGATCCAATTTGCATAATAGAAAAATGTTAATATCTCTGAAACGAAAAAAGATATTTCAAAAAGAAAAAAGCCATTCTTCTGTATTTTGAAAGGTCTTTCAAATAAGCAGAAATTATTTTTCACTTCATATGCACTTTAACAGACCAGGGGCCCGTTTCTCGAAGTTCCCGGTAATTACCGGGCACGTTAAGCTGTTTTGTTTTCCATTCCAGATGGGAGTTTCAAAAGCTTTGAATATTATACAGTAAAGTTATTAGCTAAAGAAACAAAATGGACTTTATCAGAGTTCAGAACACACCCTACTTTTCTTGAGATTTCGATTTCAAAATCTGATTTCGGGCCCGTTAAGTTACCGGGTCTTTCGAGAAATGGGCCCCAGTTCCGAAACCAATTAAAATCCTTGTCTGTGATTGGGCACAAAAATATCCAATCAGAGTCCAGCCCTTTTCGTGTTCACTTTCGTGACCTCTTATTCAAGGTGTTCACCGACAAACTGTTTGATGGCCTGTTTGCCATTTATTTACTTGTCCGCCTCGTGCAGGAGAGTTTTCCTCGATCGAGAAGTGCCACTGAAAGGACAACCATGCAACCGAAAAAAATCTCCAAATTTAGGATGTTTGTAAACCAACCTGAAAAAGCATCAATCGAGAAAATCAGACTGTGGACTAATCGAAGGTAAATTCGTGAGCTCCAGAGTACGATAATTTTCGAGTCGAGTCCATGCACCTGGGCCATTTTCGTTCGTGTAGTCTCTCTTGTATCTGCAGAAATACCGGTTCGCTCCAGCTTTATCGGACGTGGGAATTTCTCCTCCACGGGCTGGATAAGTACGCTGAACGGGCGGGCGGTCGGCTGCAAACAGCCACGCACGAGGCGAACAAGTACATAAATGGCGAACAGGCAATAAAACAATTTGTCGGTGAACACCTTCGAATAAGAAGTCGCGAAAGTAATACGAAAAGGGCTGGACTAATCAGGCTGATCAGGCCTAAATGCTGCCTTCAAAATTTCTTCAACGCCATCAAAATTAATAAAACAGATATCTCGCAGCTATAGTCTAAGAATAATCACAACAATAACTTAAGTCTAAAATGAATAGAAAAATAATTAAGAATATTCGAGCTGGCTGGAGAAACAATGTTCTTAAATAAAAGAAATGTAATTGGATTGTGATGCAACACGCAACCCATTCTAATCTAACCCGATCTAAATAATGCCAATGATGAGGGCAAAGTTGCTTTGTAAATTCGTTGTGGATGATAAAGATGGATGAAATCAATTTCACTTGATTTCATTCCTTTTCTTAGACTGTTCACAGCCTATTTCCTCGTATTTTGATTTGATCGCTGAACGCGCAGAAAGAATCGCGAGAGAGCTGGACGCGAGCACAAGACGGAAGACTTGACCTGGCACGGGAAAGGGTCGGAAATGGGTGCGGTTGTCTTGCTCGCAAATTCCACCCCCACCTCCGCGTGCTTCGCGCGTAAAGAGAGAGGCTATAAACGGTCTATCCTTTCTTTGTCACCTTCTATTTTAGGTTTTTGCAGTTCTCAAGGATACACAGGCAATGATCCCAGAAATCTTCACCCAGCATTCAAAGAGCTGGCAGAGTTGACGTCCGGGCAAGCGATCTTGTTGAAAGATCACTGGGAACTGGAGGAGCTCGATGGATTGACGGGAGGTGTATTGGAGGGCACTAATGTCATTAGCATGGGCTCAAACATGTCAGGGAGAAAGAAGCGAAGTGTGGATGGAGCTGCAGACAGTCGATATAACATTCCAGTTGACGAGTCCATTGAAAAAATGATAGTTACGGTCAGCACTACAAAGCTAGATGCTAAAGGTAGGTATTTCCTCCAGGGGCAGCACCCCACTATATGGGGCATATAGGTTAAGGGGCATGTTTCTAAGCTGATTTGGTAAGAAAGTAGGTCTTGTTTTTGGCCATTTTGGTCTCAAATAGGGTATGGTTTCTTGTCTTAAAAGTTGGGTATGTTTTAAATAAGAAAGCTAATTTTTTACCATTATCGATAAGACCATCCGTCAGCAACGGTCCTTTGCAAATGCCTTTAACATCGCTGTGAACTAGGGCGGAACTAATCTAAGGCAGTTCTAGTCTGAAAAGGGTATTGGTTTAAGGATCAAGTCTTGAAAAGGGGATCGTATTCTTGATCAGGTCATAAAAAAGGTAGGGAAAATCGTAGATTTCGGTCTTAAATAGGGTAAGGGTTTTGGAAAGCGCAAGCGGTCCCCGTACCCATTTTCCCCCCGAGGGAAGGGTATTTACTTAATCTCGTCAACATGCTTCTCTATTCGTAAGTTTAATGTCCAATTAGGTGGAGATACTGTCCTCTTGTAGCACTGCGAATTGTAAGCCGAATTGTAATCCGGGCATAAGGGTAGATATCTCGGCTTGGCCCTTACCGGCTCTACAAATACCAACTTTCCTGAAATTGAGAAAGAGACCCCAAATTTTGATTGGCAGTCTCCTCATGTTAAGTGCTGTCCCATAACAAGCGTGCAACACTATCAAAACAGCTTTATGGGGATTTCTTAACATCCTTTAAGCACCCAAGACTTCCAACCTAGTATTGCCGTTTCTGATACGGAGAGGGAGATAGAGACAAATGAATATTTTCGTTGGCGTCTACTGTTCAAGCCATTATTCTTCAAAGATTGGAGCCTGCAAAGAATACTACATATACATGTAACAAATCTAGAACAGTCCATGTAAGACTTAAAACTTGCCATAAAAAGGACGTAACTACTGTTACCTGATAATAAGATAATGGTCCTATTGCTTTGCTTTCAATTTATTTTACAATCTAAGGCGAATAGCCAAATATAAAGACCACATTGTGCCCCACACATAAAACTAAAATATCTAATATCTTCCTCGCGGTCTTCTTTGCAGGTCATGGAGTCACCTTATCAGATCCCGATGACATCATAATAACGTCTGGAAAACTCAGTCTGTCCCAGATCTCCGTCTATCAGATCGACAACCCTAAAAAGGGAGCCTGGACTCTGGTCGTTTCGGGTAGCAATGGTGGACACGAATTCTATGTCAAGTCGACCAGCGAGACGAACGTGGACTTCGAGCATTATTTTCTCATTTCACTGCCAGGACGCAGAGGAGTATCAACGGAAGTGCCTATCTCCAATCCTGTGATAGGTACGTTATAAACATTATAGAGCTCCAGTTGTTGTTATTTCTCTTGTTGCTGTTTATAGGTGCACTTATAAATAAGATTTGACTACAACGTGATAAAAGATAGCCTGTGTTAGCGTGTGTTAGTATCGACCTTCTTAACTCTACATACATTAAATTTCTCACAGGAAAATTAAACAAAATGGTTTTAACTGTTGCTGGATCTGAGAAAATCGACACAAGTTCTGTTCGTCTGGAGCTCATAACTGCTGAAGGAGCCCGAATTAGTGATGTCACCCTGCAGAAACTCAACGATGTCCATTTCACCGCGAGCATCACACCACGTTCAAGCCAGCCGTTCAAGCTTAAGATCAGAGGAACGACTCGTGGCGGGAATTCGTTCGAGAGAATTTCGCGCCAAACCATCAAACCAACCACGTTCGTGCTTAGGGGGAAATACGCTAGCAATGATTACACCCTCCCTCTAGGGGCTGTCACATTTGTTCACTTTCAACTTTGTAATTTTGGCGCCAGTGAGTATTTTGACGTGACGGTCGTCAAAGACAAAATGGGTTACGTGATATCCCCCAATGTCAGACCCAGGCGTGTTATAAAGGGACGCTGCACGACTCTTTCCATTCGAGCAAGGGCTACCCGTTCTCAAGATGTGGAAAAGACAGATACCGTTTTCATAATCGCTAAGGGTCGAACATCTAAATCTGTCGCTTCACAGGCAGTGCGACTTTTCGTTGTCCCAGCTGCAAATTAAAACTTTAGAGTTCTTTTTGTCGTGCATTTTAAACTGTAAGGTTTGTTTCAATCTATATATATTATTTTTATCTTTTTTTTTCAGTATATGAGGAACAATTTTACGTCGTAATCATATTTTATAAAGCGACATTTGTGTTCTGTAAATTTTAGTTTGTATTGAATAAACGTAAAGAGAGGATTGTCCTCTCAAGTTAAGGCACAGTAAAATGGTCGTCTCTGTCCAGTGCGAGATGGGCGTTTAAATCCGAAAAAAGTGTTTTATTTCGGCTATAGAAAAGCAACATCCTAACTGAAAACTTAACAAGCATTACATTCCCCCAATCTTACTTCTTTTAGTACATTTTAGTCGTCATATTTCTGCCCTCTACCATGCTTTAACGAAGTATGCCTGAAAATTAAGATGAATCGAGTCGTTTCTAGCCTCTGTTTGCTCACTCACTTCCCAGCATCAGGCTAGTGCATAGGCTCGATTTCCAGCCGTTTTGGGAGTGCGGTTGTTTGTCCTCCTCCCAACTACGGCTGGATCACTGGTCCGCAGAGCTTGTCTGTGACGTCACATCCGGTTTTTATGCAAATTACCATGCGCAGGGAACAATGGCGGAGTTTGTTGCTCCGCAAAAAATTAAACCTGTATGCAAGGATGTGTTCTTTGTGGGAATGTTTTGGATATTCCAAGGAAAAGCGTAAAAAAGACAGGGACTTATTTCAAAACTACCAAAAATCGTAGTCAGCAAACATCAAGTTACGAAGGGTATCTTTACAACGATTGTCACGAATCACTGAGTAAAAAGATATTTGAGTTAGTCGAAATCGTCGATCCTGAGCCCAAAACAACTGTCTACTGAAACCAGGAATCATAAGCCAACGTTGCTTCTTCAGCCTGCCTGTGTTGCAAGACCTCCTTAGCAAACTAGAGCTTAGCCTTGCCAATTTACCATGCTGGTTCTACGTACCATTATGTGCAGCAAGACTGATTGTCGCTAGTCCTACAGAATTTCCAAAGGAAAGAAGCTACCGAATTTAAAATGGAGGTAACTAACTCTTTATTTTCTTGGCCAAAAAAATGTCAGAGATTAAGGCTGCCAATTGCTATCCTGATCTTAGTGATCCGACAACAAAGTGAACAAAATTGCGTGTCATGCGCGGGTACACTGGTGTAATAAAACTCGTATCCTAGCTTTATATGGTTTAGTTCTAGCCCTTCTGTTTTTGAAGTTATCGAAAATTGCTGTTACAAATCATCAAACTTCAAAAATCAAGTAGATTTACGTAGTGCAAATCGCCCAAAATAACCTTTTTTCCTGGCAAAATAGAATGTTGAGGGACACCCGTTTCCTCAGTGGTCCTCATCTGTAAATAATGCGAAGTGTTTCACGCACAGATGCATGAAAATCATATTTTTCTGTTGTTTTGGGTGTGCTCACATGTGCAGATGGTTCACTGGATAATAATAAATAAAACTATACATGGATTTCAGATTTTTGCTTTGAAAGGTATCATCATCATAGGCGTACGGGCACCTTTGGACCTGGGGGGGGGGGGGGGGGGGCGGTGACCTCATTGCCCGAAAAAATTACACAATGCCCGAAAGCATGTGTTGTACAAACGCACTCAAACCGCAGTAAAAACAAAAGTTTTCAAGTTCAAGTTTTCAAGTTTTCAAGTTTTTATTATTTTACACTGTTTACAGACGTGATACAACTTAATATAAAAACGTTCACATTTCTGACGTCTAATGAACGTCTTTTCATTGCTTTTCATTGCAAAATTACATTTGAATCCCGATTTTTGGAATCTCCAGAGGAAACGAAAATTGGTTCGAAAAATCGGATATTTCGAGAACTCTGGGGTAACTAAAATTACAGTATACTACTGAGGAGAGGGAAACGACTTACGTTTCGAGTTATCGGGTGGTTCGAAAAAATGAGGGCTCGAGAGATCGGGGTTCAAACTGTAGTTATTTTAAAGCCTCGCATACTCTATGACCTCGATCGATCCCCTAGTGAAATAAAAAACTTTTAAAAGAAACAGTAAATTCTTTCTCGTACGTAAAGTTCAAGAAAATTTTCAAACAGCTGTTCTTGGAGTCATCAGTTGAAAAATTGAAGCTCTTTTTAAGGTCTTCGTTTGTTTTGATTCTGTCATTTTTTTGTTCATGGAAGTAATATTCATCTCGTCGATTTCTACGATACACATGTAAACAATACATGGCTTTTTCAAAACAAGTTACCTGGATCCTTAGATCGTTTGACCTTAACTCCGTCTTGACAAGGCAAGGCAAACGTCGGAGAAAGTAGCCTTCAAGTCTGGCTTTGACAGCCTTTCAGAGAGTTTTCTCCCAAGTACTTTTGCCCGAATCATCAGCGTTTTGCCCGAAAAATTTCGAAAATTTCTGTAACTGGAGGGGCTGCAGCCCCCCTCGCCCCCCCAGCTCGTACGCCTGAATCATTATTATAATCATCCTTACATAATTTACGAAATTTCCAAGGCTTGCAAGGTTTTTCCAAATCCCTAAATCTGCATCAAAATGCAAAATTAAACCCTCCCTACGACATAGTGTTGTGTGTACATTCCTAATTGTCAGAACAATACATCAACATGAAATCTGAAATTCTCAGGGACCTACAGGTCAAGTGTGTTACTTCCTTCCCTGCCATTCTAACAGCGGCGTGTTTCAATGTTTTTTGAAGGACCATAATGGATTATGACTTTAACCCCTTCGCTATAAACTCTTATTTCATATGCGATTGTTGTTGTCAAAATTCTTATGTTGCCATCTGATTTGGCTAAATGACTAAGAATGTTCTCCTGATTTAGGCTGCATTCTTTGGGGTGATCTGGATCAGGATCAGTGATACAAGATCTGTCTGGATCATGGTGCATCCAAGAAACCGGTGAATCCTTAACCAGAATGGATTTATCGGCTCTTTTGATGCACCAAGATCCAGACAGATCTTGTATCACTGATCCTGATCCAGATCACCCCAAAGGAATGCACTCTTTGCTTATCAATTCTGGTTTGAAAGACATTCCATTATGTATTCCTTGGATCTCCCTGTATCATTCAAGACAACCTGTTTTATCTGACACTAAATAATTATAACAAATTCATAATCAGTAGAGAGATGGGGAAACAGGGCAAAGGTGAGGTTTGCATCACCAGTGACAACTTGAACTTAAAATGCAATGTTCTTTCGATTGAGAATGTGCTGAAGAATGACAGACTCTTCCATCTCCAAGGCTCAATATTTTGTCTTGTATTTGGGTTTCGTAGTTACTGGTATGTTGCACACAACAAATAAATGGGAACGTCTTTCAAGAGAATATATTTCACTTATTCATTAAAGCTATTTCTGGAATCCTCACTCTCTCTTTTTAGGGCTGAAAAGCCCCAGTACAAGAAATTATTTTTGAATAGCCATTTAATGGTTTGAAATCTGTGTTTAAAAGAAATTACATAAAGCTATAAAGAATGCTGAAAAGCCTGAATGATCCCAAGAAAAAAAATAATTGTCACAACTTAATAAACCCTGCTGAACTTAATTAAGATACTGTATAATACCATAACAGAAAAGGATAGGTTTGATTGTATTGTTAAAGAAATAAGGTCCAAAACTGAATTGTACATTTCTAACATGTATTTGTCATTTACATATCTCTGCAATATCAAGAGACAATATGAACATTAAAATCAATGACCCTTTATTTTCAACCAGCAGAAGCCTATTACGCAATTACTTTAAGTGTGAAACATCGTGACGGACGGTCAGAACTTGCTTTGATAAACCCACAATTCATGTATCCAGTGTTTTCTTAACATCACTTTGGAATCAACTCCCGGGGGGAGGGGTTACTCCCTTATTTGGGCTATACGAGGACGTGCCGCTGGATAGGGTAAGATAAGAAGAGAGGCCAAGATAAGAAGAGAGCCATTCGTACACATTGTTCAGGTCGTGATTAAGGCAATAATTTATATCCTCGATGTCAGTACTGGCAAGCGTCAGGCTGGTATCATCTGCATACATTCTAGGTTCCGAATATGTCAGACAATGTGGTAAGTCATTAATATATATCAAAAACAGAAGAGGTCCCAAAATTGTTCCCTGGCCAGAACACCACATCTTAGACATTTCGGAGTTGACTTACAAGAATTTAGTTGACAAATCTGTGTTCGATTGTCTAAATAAGAAGCAAACCATTTATGGCTGGTCCAACAAATCCCATAGTATTGCAATTTTCGTAACAAAATACCGTGATCTACTGTATCAAAGCCTTTTTGAGGTCTAAAAAGACTACGGCATTAACAAGACCACGGTCTATATCCATTGCCCAGCTATCTGTAGCTTCGATAAGTGCTGTGAGCGTGGAGTGCAAAGACCGAAAACCAGATTGATGGCACGAGAGAAAGTTGTTTTTAGTTATAGTTTTAGGGTATGGTTTTTTGGCCTTACCGTCCTAAACAGGGTATACAATTCGACTTGCCTCTGCCCTAAACAGGTTAGAACCTGTCCTAAACAGGGTATGGTATTACGAGCCGAGAGACTTTAACCCAGACTGCGAGCAGTCTCTTTCTTTTCTTAGCCTGCGACCCGGAGCCTGCGAGAAGTTGAAAGAGCGTGCGATCGAGCGGTAGAAAAGCGACGCATTTTTTTTCCTGATTTATGCAATATCAACTGAGTAAACCTACATATGGTAGGTCTAGTTTCTTTGTCTTGGATTACGCGATGAAAGAAAGATGTCACTGTGTCGCGCAGACATGAGGGATCCCGCTGGTATATAAATTGTCTAGGGATATTTTTCTACGTAAAATTTCTATTAGTGCTTTAACCAAAATAAAATTAACCGCAAAAATAAGTTCTACTTATTCATTATACAAGAATTGAAGAAATCATTTTCTTTGATTTGCTATTAGAAAATCAGCTTTCTATAGATGCATGACGACATTTTGCTACGCTAACTAATTTTTTGACGGCTTTTTGTTTACTTTAAGTGAAGAGACGCAACAACTTGGTTTTAGACGCATCGAGCATGATTTCTCCGATTTGAATGACTTATTAAACAGTGTTAATTCCTGAAAAACCAGAGAGTGTGCATTTTGTCGCTTGTCCTAAACAGGGTCTTAAAATGGAGGTTGTTGTCCTACACAGGGTAGGGTTTTTAGCGTATTTTTGTCCTAAACAGGGTCAGGATTTCAAACCCTCGGCGGCACCCCTGTACCCAAACATGGGTCAAGTACCCCCCCCTTCCCCCCCCGGAATCAACTACGACAAATATTACAAACAAAGCACATTATTTCTTACCAGTGTCGGATACAATGAACTCAGCCAAACCCTTTTGAAGTTTTCCTGTAAGTTGCACTTTTAAATATGGATAGCCATCGGTTAAACTTACATCCATGGTAGGCTAGCACGACATGAAATAAACCGCGCTCAACTCCTTTTTCGCGTGTAACGCTTTCGTCATTTTGCTCACCTCCAATACAAGCTGCTTGTATACTAAGTACCTATTGAAGCAAGGACCTTGGCTCCGTCCTGGATAAGCGAGTTGAGCAGAGAGGTAGCCGAAAGAACAACTAGAAATCAGACTCATCTACGTAACATCGAAGATGCATATGATCGGGAAGGACTGAAAATTACGAATCTTAAATGTGAACGAGATATTGGCAGAAAGGCCATGTTAAGCGACATCAAAATAGCCTTCAGGTAAAACCCCGCCTTACGTGGAAATCCAACATGGCGGCTAATGCGTTGAGAGTGTGCTTTACGATGCCGCTGTATTTCCTAAGAAAGCTACACACACTAGAAACAGCGTATGTGTTTTGGCAAAATTTTTGCACTTTCCAATGCATGCATTGACGAGATGATTTCTATTCGCTCCAATTTTCTTCAATATATAACTTCCGAAAGGCGAACGCAAACGTTCAACCTCAAATCGCAGTTCCCTGGGATTACTCCCAAAAGGACCCCAAGGGTATATTTTTTTTATAACTAAGGTATCGGTTTTGGTGATTTTGGCCACTTTGGTCATTAATAGGGCATGGTTTTTGCACTCAAGATTCAGTTGTGTTATTTTTCGTACAAGCTACTTTTCATGCATCATCCCGATAAGCCCATCAGCAAATGCCTGTTTTTTTAGGGCAACTTTGCCAGCCGCAATGGTCGTAAATAGTGGACGCAGTTGGCGCAGTTGGACGTTTCCTTCTGGTCTCAGTACTATTCACTGATTTTTAAAATTCCTGAGTTGAGGAATGTATCCTTGGCCAGAATCTGTATTTAACTCTTCAGTTGGGTTAAAAGGTTAAAGAAAGCATTTGAAATTTTGCCAGTTTGTCTAAACTAGTGCATCCCTGCTAGGAGAAGACAAACGTATGAATTCCTCTGTAGGTGAAGGAGAGATCTTAGGCACCAATTTGTGTCTTCTGGAATCTCGTCCGCCAATTGAGATCTGTTGCTGAAATGCCGGCGAGTGTATATGCGGCACTCTTTTTTAAAGTGGCTTTCTTTTGGCTGGCTATGTTGACAAATAGTTGCAATGGGAACCTCTTTGGCTCACTCCGGTTCACTCGCGATGCCCTGTTCGGATTCTCTCGAGTTGTTGAAAAGCCTGCGGAATCACCGATCGAATTAATTGATCTGGGCCGGTCGTTTGGCCCCGAGAGCGAACCGCAAAACGTCAGTGTTCATCGACCTTCCAACAAGTTCCTCGAAATTATCAACGAGATTGAAAAAGCTGTAGCAAACGCAGGAGCGATTGATAACCGGCGGCGGAAC
>JAHPZR010017835.1:22500-30000 GCA_019787425.1 Platygyra sinensis | reverse complement strand
CTACTGATCTTGAGCAAGACATCATACAAATCCAGGCACAAATCGATGTTGTCGGGAGAGGTTTTAGCTATCTCATGTCAGATGGCCAGCACCTCCACGCTCCACGCTCCACGCACCATGCCGATAGCAGAATTTATATCCATATTTTAGTTTTCAACGGTGTTGTTTTCAGCTAGGCCCTTAACCAATTCCTGGGTCGGGTTGTTCGAAAGTCGGTTAACGTTAACCCAGGATTAACCGTTAACTGAAGCATTATTTATTTTTTGTTTAAAAATGTTTTTCGCCTCAGTCTAACGTTTGGTGTAGTTTGAGATTACTAATAATGTCCCTGTTCCGTGGGAGTTCGCTTTTGTGTTTTACAGTATAGCCCATTCATATTATAGCACCCATATAAATGAATAAAGAAAGCCACACAACGTTTGGCATAATGTGGGGGGAACACAACCTTGCGGTTGGCATGGGAAGCGACTTTGATTTGCGTGACCTTTTAAAGGCCTCACTTATCACCAGCACTACCGCACTGGAAACGGACAAGAGTATCGGCAGGTCAACTTGATCACAATATAACAACAGTAAGAACGCTGACCTTTCAAGCCTCACTTATCACCAGCACTACCCCGCACTGGAAACGGACAAGAGTATTGGCAGGTCAAATGTGAACGCGTGACCTTGAAAGCCTCACTTATCTCCCCGGCGCTGGGTAAGCCAGCACCGGATCGGACAAGACTATTGGCAGGTGCACAAATGAAAGGGGCAAAACGCTGCCCAAAGCTTGGGGGAAGTCGCTACCCAAAGACTTAACCGCCACAGATACATGCAAGGCATGTGTCCCCGCAAGCACAAAAACAACCTATCTAGATAATAGTCCCCCTTTCTGTACAGTGGGGAAGTGCCTTATTCTGTTCGAGCTCTTGAATCTGCTTACGACAGTTCACTGTCTTATGGCGACTTGAAGGACGCAATGTCTACTAATGAAGTTCTATTCCAAAGCAACTGCTATCATCAATGTGTGACATACACCTGTCTGACGATTAGCGCCAGACTGGTCTAGACCAGTCCAATAACTGGAATTTGTATTTGGCAGAACCGCCAATTGCAGCTTACGATATGACTAGATTTGAATATAATCCTAGACGGCCCAAGAGCTGTGGTTATGTAGCAGTAAACATGTAAATTGTATCCATGATAGATGTGTTCTTAGAGGAAATCTACCTGAAGCCATGCGAAGGCTTGAAAAATAAACAGCTAGGGATAATTTATAGGAAGAATAACATAAATAATATATGGCAATGATTGACGTGCGGCTGCCCGATACGAAAACCCTAAAAAACCCTTTGGGAAAAAAAAAATAGGGAACGTACTCTGCATCGAAGGCCTGAGCGCACTACCCCTGCAGACGGGGCCAATCATATACCCGATTGATAAAAAAACATAAGTGCATGTGTGTCCATTGACCGCAGTCCACCAGGAGGTGGTCGACATTTTATTGTCCATAAGTTCATAAAAGCCAACTGCATTACTGCTCAGCTCCACCAAGACGTGATACAGGTAATCCAACAGCTGGTGGCGATTGGCAAACTCTTCCAAAATAGCTCATATGCAAACAAGAAAAATAAGAAACAAAAGGTTACAGGGGAAGGGAAAGGTACCTGTAATGAGCTACTGAACTACTGGTGCCGGACGCATTGACAATGGCACTGCACTAAGAGAACATACTGGGCAAACTTGAAATAAAGCCTAATAGCAATGTAATGTTATAGCCTAATGTATCCAAAGGTACCAAGAGGATACCCTTGCAGTGCAAGGTTGATAACAAGGTAAGACTGGGCTACAGGCATGGGACACCATCATTCGAGTAGAAGGGACAAAACTTGCGACGCCTTGATACTGAACAGGGGAAAAAACACCCACTTTGAAACCCTGCCTAAACACGTCACTCATGGAAAATGTGTTAGCACGTTAAAAAACCTCTGTTTATGTGCTGAATTAGAATAAGGAAGCCTGAGGAGCAAATAGCCCAGTCGAGGGCTGAGGACAACGGCAAGCACCTAGATATAAGCTTGGTGAAAGAAAGACAAATGCTGAAATGTAAACAGTAATATCATGCAGCTACATGCATTTCTTTACTTTGAACCAAGCTTACTGAGTAAAGCACGCCACCGAAGGAAAGTGCTTTTACAATGAGTAATGGTGCTTTTATAGCTAGACATAACTATGGGTGTAACCAATAGAAAGCTGCCATGATACAGATCATATTGTGATAAGACTAGACGATCTTTCGCAACACTTGACACAATAAAGCATTCAAGGATCTCCCTCGATCTCTGCGGGTGCCAAACTTAATATGACCATGTTCTAACATAGTTAAATACAGTAGCTAACTGTTTACGAGGTTTGCACGTCACGCTCCATTAACTGCGTTTTACTGCTTACGCCGTAAAACTTTCTTAAAAATGTTTTTCGCCTCAGTCTAACGTTTGGTGTAGTTTGAGATTACTACACCTCAAAACTGAAGGGCAAACAATATAAACGGTCATAACAGAACACCTCACTAAAAAGTTACAAAACTGAAAACAAAATTGTCACTAATCCTGGGTTAGCTTAATCAGGGCTTTGAACAACCCGCACTGAAAACTAGTTACAGTTGTAGCCAAGGCATTTAACATCTTTTTTTTTTTAGCATTTTTAACATCCTGTGGTACCGGCAGGTTTATTTTTCTTTTTTTTTGTTTCCCAGAAAACAATTTCGAGCAGCTGGCTACTAGTCACCCAGGAAACTATTGAAGTCGAAAACTTACCCTGTGCAGTGGGGACTCCCATGTAGAAATATCGGGGAGAGTGCTCGTCGGAAAATTTAAATAAAATCCCTAAAAGGAAGCCAATCGGGACGTACCCTGAGCTTTTTTTTATCCCTAAAAGATACCAATTTAAAACGGATATGACAGTGTTTTTTATTCTTTTTACTGTAAAAGATACGTTAGTAGCGGATTTCGTACTGGAAATCTTAAGTTGGATCGATCAAGATCCATGATCCAAAGGCACGAGGTGACGACAAGCATTACTTACTGACATTTTTCACAGGGTAGCCCTAACCCCTGGGAAGAATACGCAGGCATACCCTTCATAGTATGGCCCAACACGATTAATGAGAAATAATGTGACAACAACACAACAACAACAACACCAACAATGGTCGATTTCTCCTTACCTCCCTTCCACCTTTCCATCAAATCCTCACCACCCATAATTAGCGAAGAACCCTAAAAGAAACACTAAGTAATGCTGAAAATAACAATATGCGCGGCTTTTTATGTCTTGACAGGAAGCTGCAGTGGTGATAAGCTCCATCCATCTTTTCACGAACTCTCAGACTTCACCTCGGGTCAAGCTCTGTTGTTGAGAGACGCATCCGAAATCGAAAAACTTAAGAATACCACGATAAAGGCCCTGGAGGGGGCTACCTTCATTAGCATGGGATCGAGCGTGCTGGGCAGGTTGAAAAGGAGCACAGGGAGACCAAGCCGTTACAGGTTTCCCATCGACGATTCCGTTGAGACAGTGACGATTTCCGTGAAAACGACTCGACGCGATACAAATGGTTTGTGCTATTTTCTGGAGCTAGAGCCAGCTTTATGTTTCATACTTGTTCTGCTTCTTATTGCAAAATACAGAATTAGGTACATTGTTCTTACTCTACTAACGATAAGGCGCAACACTGACGCAATACAATACTTTACTCTCTTGGCTCTACTACTTACACTATTTCCCCAGCGATTCTTAATTACATAGCAAGGACATGGTTACCTAAACGCCATAACACAATATAACAACTTCCACTACAAACAGTTATTACCTATACCAATACCTAAAGTAGCAGCATTACATACCACCTTCTTCAAGAAGTTACCAACCGTTTCAATTGGATTCATTGCATTATAGTTATATTATTATATGACTTGCCTTTGTAGCCGATACAGCGCGCTCTGATTGGCTAATACTGGAGCCTCATTCTCCCGTAATGCCCACCGACCGATAACGGGCCAGCACAAACGAAGCAAAAAGCCATGTAATAAACACTTAGTCAGTCACTAACTTAATTATCGTGTCAAAATTCTTCCAGCCAACCACAAGTGCTCTACTAATCGGGGACACTCAATAGTCTCGAACGTTCGGTCTTTATGGAAATCTCAAACCAAGGTCTCGGTCTGAAATTTTCCCGTTCAGACCTCATTCTCAGTTAATAAGCAGGCAGTAGTTCTTAGGCCCCACTGCGTAAGAAGTCTGGGATTAGCGAATTTATGATGGCAGACTTGAATCTTCAACCTCGTGCTTCGAGCCTTCGTTGAGCACAATCGTTATTTGGTGCAAGGGGAGCGTTCAAAGAGATTGATTATTTTCAAGTAGTTTTTCTCCTAGAACAACGACGAGTACACGCCATTTTGTTCGTGACGAATTTTTAACGAACAGGGGTTCCAACCTACTTTAGGCGGAAAGGCTGGAGTCATGTTTTTCACTGTCCGATCTAATGCCTGTTTGCCTGCCCGAGGCAGAAGGGCCGGGTGGTTCATGGCGCCAAGAGGTTCTGAGCATTCAATACTCCCAAAACAAAATAATAATACTTTTGTTAAATTTCACCTTAGGGCATGGAATAATTTTGAGGGATCCATCAGGTACCATAGTTACGGCTGAGAAAATCGTTCTTTCCCAGGCCTCTGTCTACCAGATCACAAAGCCTGCGATAGGGCACTGGACTCTGGAGATATCAGACGACACTGCGGAGGGGTATGAGTTTTGCGTTAAGTCAAGTAGCGGCACCAACATCGACTTCAAGCATTATTTCATGATCCCTCTGGGGCGTGGTCGAAGGAAAGTTGTAGTGCCTTTTGCAAATCCAATTAGAGGTTTGTACCAGGTCTATTTTTCTTCGTAACGAAGTTGGTTAACCCTGTTAAAAGAACTTCTTTGTTCCCAATATTTTTTTTAGCTCTGGCCTCTCTCTGAGATATTGAACATTTGCTATCCTTATTTGCCAAGTGTAGTGTTAAATAAGAGACCTATTACTTTTTCAAAGCATGCAATTGTTTCAGCCAGCAGGGTGGGCTATCACTGGAAACTTTAAAAACCTAAGATCAAGCTACTTTCTTCGGACTTCTGATGGGGTCCGGGGGAGAAGGTGAAATCTTAGTTATTACAAATCCTCCACCCTGCTGCTATCTGGATTTGTTCTCGGTAGTCCCGAGTTCAACTCCTCGACCGCGTTGTGTAAATAGCCAACTAGTCCACCTCCCGCCAGTTTGGATTCTTAAGAGTTTATGTTATATTTGTAATATTCAGTTACTTATTTACAGTGCCCCCAATTAGCACTACAGTGCTAAATACATACGACACTTAAATAAAGTTATCATTTATCATTTATCATTTATCATTTATCGTTTATCGTTTATCGTTTATCGTTTATCGTTTATCGTTTATCGTTTATCGTTTATCGTTTATCGTTTATCGTTTATCGTTTATCGTTTATTGGTTGTCAGTCAAATCCATTCTCGATCCCCTCCCCTCCCTCGTGCCTCCTGTAACCATTTAGTCAGTCATGCGTGGCGCGAATGCAAATCACGCGGCCACCGCTTTTTCTTGCAGTTTCTTTACGGTCATGGTGATCCAATCAAATACATGCGCATATGAAGTAGTCCAGCTTCACTCCTTCTTTGGTATATAAGGGGCTCTAACTCTATCCTTGTGTTTGCTGGACTCGGGACTGAGGTGGTTTGGGTTTTACCCCAAACAAGATCCTCTGCATTGAGTTCGTGCGCGAACCCCTTTAATCCAAAAATAAATCTTTCTCCACGTAGGAGTGTAAATGGGTACTTATAACTACTAGGGTCGTCCTGGTTCTGGTGATGCATCTCACCCAGTGAAGAGCCCAGTTGAGTCTTCTAACTGGAGTCTGGTACACCGATTCCATTTAATTTTTGTTTCCAGTGCGGCCCTCCGTTTTAATAAAAACAGTATATTTTGCTCTCAATAGGCGGTTTAACACCAGCTATTTTTCTCTTGCCAGGAAAATCAAACAAAATGGTGTTAACATTACTGGCTGAGGAAGGAAAGGTCAACACTGACTCTCTTCGCTTATGGATCGTTACCACATCTGGTTCTGTGATTCGGGAGTTAAAATTGCAATCACACGATAGCACACATTATGCGACAAGTTTTATCCCACCCAACACTCCCTTCAGACTCAAACTCACTGGAACCACTCAGACCGAGAGCACATTTGAGAGGTTGTCCCACCGCGTGATAAAACCAACCACTGCAGTGGTCAGGGCCAAACACGCCAGCAATGATTTCACCCTTCCTCTGCATGTGATCACGTACCTTCATTTTCAAATCTGCAACTTCGGCGAAAGTGAACTATTTGAGATTGTCCTAAAGAAGGACAGAATGAACTTTATCCTGCACCAAAGTGCCAGTTCACAGAGACCCAAACATGTTGCCAAAGACCGCTGCACCTTGGTGTTCGTTCGCGCTAAAGCCACGCGCCCAGAGGATTTGCACAAGACGAATACCGTTACCTTGATTGCTAAAGGGCAATCTTCAGGTGTCATCGTTTCGCAGGTGATGAGGCTCCTTGTGGTCAAACCAGAGGGCTAACTGAGCAACCGGCTTTAGGAATAGCCCCTTAAAAATGAAAACATGGTGACTTGATCCTATTCTGCACAAGAGCGCAGCCAAGATTAGACACAGAGCATGACATAAACTAGTAATCTTAATTAGTCTCAAGGCACAATAAATGATACATTTGATGATGATGATGACGATGATGATGATGATGATGATGATGATGATGATGATGATGATGATGATGATAGACTACTGTAGCAAACACGAGTTGATTTATTTCATCGAGGTAAATTACAAGTAAGCAGATGTAGCGAACCAGTAACAGAACTTCATAGAACAATTATGAGCGTAGAAAGCTAAAGCTGAAAGCGTTTCTAAGAATGTGTCCCTGTTAAAAGCCTGAAGATTGTACTGTGCGAGCACATGCTGTAGAAACTAAGCGAACCATAACAGTCGTAAGTACCTGAAAAGTTTTTATTCTTAAGCAGATATTACAGAAACGCGTCAGGGATGTAGTTGAGTTTTCTTTCAGCACGGAAGCGACTTCAATCACCCCCAAAAAAGATGATTTTATGTATTTTTAAACTTTTTGAACTTCTGGAATTATTGTCTAAATTAAGCTCTAGTAAATCTCATTTATCTATAGTAAATAACATATTATTTTTTACCTTTACATATTCTTTATTCTTCTGTTAATATCTTTCGTGTTTGTCAAATTTATATAGTAGGTCAACACCTGCGTCTCGGCTGCCAATCCCCTTTCAACCTACTCATCAAATTAAGTTCACTCAAGTTACACAGATCTAGAAAAAGTTGAGCTTGATTGTCTTTTTCAACAAAGCGCTGTTCTTGAGCAACCCTAACTCTTTGGCACTTTCCCTT
>JAHPZR010017835.1:15000-17500 GCA_019787425.1 Platygyra sinensis | reverse complement strand
TTCCCAGAGCGCCGCTCTTGAAATAGACTTGTGAAAAGACATAGATGTGACAATTTCAAAAAGTCAGAGAGAATCTTTTTTTTTATTATCATTTTGATCATAAAAAAATGGCTTAACTGATCGGGAAAGATAATCATACCAGTTAGTAAGCCATTGTTTAAATCATCTATTCATACATTTGCAGCAAACCACTAAGCAGGGCCACTATATAACAGATTATAGAGAAGATTGTGCGAAGATGCTAAAATTGAGAGTAAAAGAATATTATCAATAGCCAAGATCGATAACGGATGAAACTGCAAGATAAAAACACGATCGAAGAGTCATGGATCTCGGAATCTCTCGTTAAATCTCCTTTAATAAAATATTTTAAAAATAACGATTTCTTTTCACGTGACGTCAAAAGCATGGCACAATAAACTTAAGCTTATCGAGATCACCAATGGGACACCGAAAATGAGAGAGATCGTGCCGTTTTATTTAAAGTGAGACTTCTTAAAAACAAATTGCAACGAGTTCAAAACTGCTTTTTATCCGTCGCTCGTTTCAACGTACAAGGTTTCATTGTTATCGTTAATGTTAGCAGTGGTCAAAGGAAAAGTTTAAGCTTGCTCAGAACATTTCAAAATATCAATTTGGCACGCGAAAAAAAGATACTCTTAAATCAAACTTTGAAAAACACAACTTTCACTGAACTTTTCTAGAAAAGATTTTTTTTAAAATAGCTGTAATATTGGCGACACATCCATAAAACTAACTTTTCTCATTTGAGTAGCAAAGGCCAAAAGTGGCACTGAACTGCTGGCATTGAAAATTACGCTCACCTCGTACACGTGTATAACGGATGCTGAACGTACGATCTTTTTGTCACAATCTGGAGCAGAGAGCGGTATCACCGGAATGACACTTGCTTTTAAAATGTTCTCCCATTTGGAATTTCCGTCTTAACAATGGCACGGATAGTGAAAATTAATTGCGATGTAATAAACAAAGATTGATTGTTTTGTATCATTTAGGCTCTTTTCCGTAAAAGGCGGTTGTACTTTTACCGAAATTTTTGTTTACTTTTTAAAGCAAAATATTTGAGAGAACCACGTTCTAATATGAGAAAAAGACCTACCTGAATTTGTAAAAGTAATGGCCTTTTTACGCTAAATTCCATTATTGGAAACATAAGGAAAAAGAAAGCGTTCTTTGCTGAAAATTTGTAAATAGTGGTGAATAACATTTGTTTGCATGTCAAAGAACATATTTTTTCCCGTACCAGCCACGTTTTGATTTCTGTCAACCTGAAACAAGCATCAACCCAAAGTGATTTTAATTTTAATTTTTTTATTTCGTTGATGAATTAAAGAGCTAATGAAAATAATTTCATGAGAAATTGTCTGTTTTTCGTTGCGCGCGAAGGCTGGATCCGAATTGAAATTTTATGTGGTAAAAAGGTGAATTTTGAGTAGAGTGAATTCAGCCTGGCAGAGTGGATAAAGGTTGACATTTTAGGTCGTATTCAGTGGTACTTTATGAGTAAAACGCTGTTTCGGTAGCAATAATTAACGATGAAACTCTAATAACAAAGTGGTCGGCGCGCCCGCATTGTATAAACTTGTTATTGCATAATATCGGAGAGGTACTTCGTTTCCAAGCAACAAGGTGTGAACATATAACACGATATTCCACCGTCGCAAACTGATCACGTATTTAACGTCGCAGTTTTGAACTTAAAATACTGAGTGGAAAAACTCAGCATCACTTTCCAGTATAGTTGTTATTGACTTGCCGATGATATTTGTTACAGCCCCAAAATAGGCATTACCTCAAGAAACCATCATAGATAATAAAAATGTGAAGAGAGTGACTGTCTGGTATGTCAGAAACGATGACATTCACGATGAATTCACAAGGGATTCTATAAAACGGGCAAGCCGTTAGTAAACTCTAAGTCAGTTTTCCGAGGCATTCTTCTGCGTCAATACTTTTATTTCCTGCAGGAAGGTTCTACTTCCTATCGTTGCAAGTTTATCTTGAGTGATGGAAGCAGGTTTTTGGGCCGGATATCAGATGAAAACCTGTTTTATTTTGTTTGTCAAATACCTGGATTGTTATTGTGATTAAAAACATGGGTACAATCTTTACGTACACTGATTGATTAGATGTAGCTCAATTTTTAATTCGGAGTAATCAGTGGATGCATTTTAAAAATAGTTTTCGACAGTTGACAACTGGCGAAATAAAAAGGTTTTAGAGCAGTTCATGTTTTATTTCCCGAAAATAGAAGCAAAATTCTCAACAAAATAATAGAACTTCACGCATCATGTTTATTCGTTACAATTGCAATAGTTTCTACCTTGCAAGAGAAACTAAATGGTTTTGAAAACACAAGCTTTTGGCAAGATAAATTCGTCCTAAAATAAGCTTATTTTACTATATTATTATTTCAACATGATTAACTTAAATAGGCTCGACGATATGGCTTAGCTGGCATTTTAATCTGTAAAATAGA
>JAHPZR010017835.1:5000-10000 GCA_019787425.1 Platygyra sinensis | reverse complement strand
AGAATCTTTTTATTATTATTATTATTATTATTATTATTATTATTATTATTATTATTATTATTATTATTATTATTATTATTATTATTATTATTATTATTATTATTATTATTACTATTATTACTATTATTACTATTACTATTATTACTAATCGGGAAATATAATCATAGCAGTTAGTCAGCCATTTATTTATACATTTGTAACAAACCACTAAACGGGACCACTATATAATAATTAACAATCATTCACCGAAGTGGAGGTGAATATCCACCACTTTCACCGACACTGAGGTGAATAATTGTTTTAGTATATACCACACAAGCTGAATAACTAGCAGCCCAAAAAGCAACTTTATTTGTGACAATATACCGACAAAAGCCATTTTGTTTTTCTTCGGCTCCTCGGAGGTGAAGAGTGCTTGGCTAATCACCTCCAAGCTAGCCAATCAGCGGGCGTGAAAAGTACTATTCACTTGTGTGGTATATACTAATAAAGATTATATAGAAAGTTGTGCGAAAATGCTTAAATTGAAATACTAGAATATTGTCAATAGCCAAGATCTATAAAGGATAAAAATACATGATAAAAACTTCGATCAAGTATCATGAATCTCTGAATCTCTCCTTGAATCTCCTTTAATAAAATCTTTTAAAATATAACGATTTCTGTTCACGTGACGTCAAAAGCATGGCACAGCAAACTTAAGCATAACGAGATCACCAAAGGGGACATCGAAAATGAAAGAGATCGTGCCATTTTATTTTAAGTGGGACTTCTTAAAAACAAATTGCAACGAGTTCAAAACTGCTTTTTATCCGTCGCTCGATTCAACGTGCAATTAAGGTTTCATTGTTATCGTTACTGTTTGCAGTGGTTAAAGGAAAAGTTTAAGCTTGCTCAGAAAATTTCAAAATACCAATTTGACACGCGGAAAAAAAGATACTCTTAATTTAAACTTTGAAAAAAAAAACAAATTCACTGAAATTTTCTAGAAAAGATTGGTTTTAAAATAGCTGTAACATTGGCGATACATCCATAAAACTAACTTTTCTCATTTGAGCAGCAAGGGCCAAAAGTGGCACTGAACTACTGGCATTGTAAATTACGCTTACCTCGTACACGTGTATAGCCGATGCTGAACGCACGATCTTTTTGTCACAATCTGGAGAAGAGAGCAGTATCACCGGAATGACACTTGCTTTTAAAATGTTCTCCCATTTGCAATTTCCGTCTTAACAATAGCACAGATGGTGAAAATTAATTGCGATGTAATAAACGAAGATTGATTGTTTTGTATCATTTAGGCTCTTTTCTGTAAAAGGCGGTTGCACTTTTACCGAAATTTTTGTTTACTTTTTAAAGAAAAATATTTGAGAGAGCCACGTTCTAATATGAGAAAAAGACCTACCTGGATTTCTAGCCTGGATTTCTGGTCTTTTTTCGCTAAATTCCATTATTGGAAACATAAGGAAAAAGAAAGCGTTCTTTGCCGAAAATTTGTAAATAGTGGTGAATAACATTTGTTTGCATGCCAAAGAACATATTTTTTCCCGTACCAGCCACGTTTTGATCTCTGTCAACCTAAAACAAGCATCAGCCCAAAGTGATTTTAATTTTTATTTTTTTATTCCGTTGATGAATTAAAAAGCTAATGAAAATAATTTCATGAGAAATTGTTTGTTTTTCCTCTCCGCGAAGGTTGGATCGGAATTGAAATTTTATGTAGTAAAGAGGTGAATTTTGAATAGAGTGAATTCAGTCTGGTAGAGTGGATAAAGGTTGACATTTTAGGTCGTATTCAGTAGTACTTTA
Organism: Platygyra sinensis; assembly: GCA_019787425.1. Taxonomy (NCBI): domain Eukaryota; kingdom Metazoa; phylum Cnidaria; class Anthozoa; order Scleractinia; family Merulinidae; genus Platygyra; species Platygyra sinensis. Next base: position 8,191 of record JAHPZR010017835.1, on the reverse strand, counting down.
TGAGTAAAACGCTGTTTCGGTAGCAATAATTAACGATGAAACTCTAATAACAAAGTGGTCCGCGCCGCATTGTATAAACTTGTTATTGCATAATATCGGAGAGGTACTTTCTTTCCAAGAAACAAGGAGTGAACATATAACAGCTTAAAATCCCACCGTCGCGAACTGATCACGTATTTAAAGTCGCAGTTTTGAACTTAAAATACTGATTGTAAAAATCCGCATCACCTTCTCTGTATAGCTGTGATTGACTTGTGTACGATCGATATTTCTTACAGCCAAACTTAGGTATTTCCTCACGAAAGCACCATAGATAATCAAAATATACTGTTACTTTTATTTTGACAGAAACGATGACAAGTTATTAAAATTCACAGACGATTCTATAAAACTATGAACTATAATTTTTTTTCCGTGTCATTCGTCTGTGTCAATACTTTTATTTCCTGTAGGAAGCTTCTGTTTCCTACGTATCAAGTTTACCTTGAGTGATGAAAGCAACTTTTTGTAGATATTAGTAAAAACGTGTTTTCTTTTGTTTGTCAAATAACCGGATTATTATATTGTGATTAAAACCATGGCACATTCCTTTCGTACACCGATTGATTACATGTAGCTCAGTTTTTAATTCGGAGTAAACTTGAGTGAATGCATTTTAAAAATCATCTTTCGACAGTTGAGAATTGGCGAAATAAAAAAAGTTTTAGAGCAGTTCATGGTTTTTGTCCCGAAAATATAAGCAAAATTCCCGACAAAATTATAAAAATCTTGAGAACTTCACGCGTAATATTTATTCGTTACAGTAGTTTCTACCGCGCAAGAGAAACTAAATTGTTTTGAAAACACAAGCTTTTGTACGGCAAGCTAAATTCTTCCTGAAATAGGCTTATTTAATTTTTATTATTTTAACATTATAAGTTTGCAAGTGAAGATTGTAGTATTTTGAGGTTACTTATCACCACCAAGGGCACAAAAAATCGTTTTTTTTTTCTTTCATTATTTCACGGCAATAGACTTAACCGCCAGGACAATTTTTTTGCGGCACAGCAGTCCAAAAAGGCAAAAACGGTTACGCAAGCTAGCCTCGAAGTTACAAATTGTCGGTATCTGTAATGATATTAGGTCGTAAAAACAGGCAGATAACAACAGCAACACAACAGGTTTAATCGAGCAAGCCATACAACATTACATGGTCGACCACGAGGTCTCAATACCGTGCCCCAAAGGCTACTGGGAAATAACATTACGTAATAGATTACACCACAGTATCTAAGCCCCAACAAAAGAGCGAGAAGTCTATCCTCACTTAAAAATAAAAATAAAAATTATTAACACTTCTGGCAGTTAAAAACTGAATAAACAGTTTTAAGAAGAGGGGTTAAAAAACAGATCTAAAAAACGTTAAAACTAAATTTTCAGCCGCCTTCTGCGGCTGTCTTCAGAGAAAAATACTCAGAATGCAAATATATAGAAAAAGACGTCATTGTTCGTTGATCCTTAAGGGAGGAAACCAGTGATGCGTAAACCCTGGGGAAGGGTGCTCTTTCATTAACAGAGTTTTTGTCTGGGAACGAATACAACGACTCTAGAAAAAGCCCTTTGTTCGTGGTTTTCACGCCTGTTTCGCATAATTTGGGTGTATGTCGTGGTTTCGGCATGCTGTTTTACCGAAGAGGCGATATTCCCATGGTTTCCGCTCAGCCCCCCGAGACTTCCAACTTCTTTTTACTCTCTCCAACATACATTAATGGGCACGTTCTGCAACTCACTTTGTATACAATTCCTTTCCACCGTTCTTTTGTCGGCCGGTCGTTAGGTTTTTTGAAAACATGACCCACTGTTTAGTGAATAAACAGTGTAGTTTACAAACAATATTTAATAACTAAATCTAGCTACATTCATTCGAATCTAAATGTGAAAAGGTCATTTGCTCTCTTTGTCTTTTTCAATGGTTTTGGAGCTGTAATGCTTCCTCATCTTAAAAGGCCCCAGTCAGCCACACCGTTGTTTTTGTTTACATGCGAGAATTTGGCTCTTATATTTTTTCGGAGCCTGTCGAAACGAAGAAAAATTAAAAATGGCCCGAAAAGTTTCCGGGGCTTTCGAGAAACAAGCCCCAGGACTGGTATGTATCCGGAAAAACATTCCAGTGTTCATTCACAACCAATCAGCAATAAAGCAGCATAGATAGGCTGTGAAATAAGACCAACACCAAGATCGTTTGTTGCGAGGCTACGAAGCAAAAGTTTGGAGGGCGGATAAAGCGAAGACTCCTTGCGAAGAACAATTAATTAGGACCAAAGCATTGCAAAAAAGTCTAAGACTGAGATTAAATTGAACTGGCTAGATATTCCAGTTGTTAAATCTGGTAAGCAGTGCAGTTGTAACTTGAAAAATAATAATGTTGTTCTTTTCGAAAATGCGTCTGCAGAAATGTTTATTTTGTTGTGGTAATTATTTTAGTGCAGCGTTGCTATCTGTGACCGTGATCCCAGCTGGAATACCTAGATCAAATTTCAATCATGGACAAAAGTCTTGGGACAAATTTACATTTGTGACGCTTTTCACACGCGCCAAACAAACGGTCAGGCGCGAATTCATCTACAGTTGTTCAGCCCCCCCCCCCCCCCCCCCCCACCCCCTACAATGTTGTACAAGTGTAAACGCTATTTCTCCAGAGATTCAAAATTGTATAGGGGGGAGGGGTGGGGGAAGCAACGCATTTTGAAACGGAAAACAGTGTTTTTTTAAAACTCCGTTTTAAAAACACAGAAACTTAATGCAATTACACAAGTGTCCCAAGGAATTCTGTCCACCATTGTAGATCAAATTTCACGCATCTTAATTTGTCAAACACACCATCCATGAGCGATTAATTTGGTACAAGAATTTACTAGCAAAGCAGATGGTTATACAACCAAAGACTGGGATTTTCTACACGGTAGCAGTATCACTTTACAATAAAAATAGAAAAAAGGGCAATTACATACACTGGATTTATAGTCCTACTACCGGGCTCGAATTTTATTCACAATTTCAGGAAACATTTCTACAATTCTAGAAACTTCCTGTTGTCGTTTTAAGAAATGTATTCCTCCACACAAAGTATACAGTCATGTTTTGAAAGACGCAGTTTTAACTGAGCAAATAGTCATGGCGAAGACACTTTTGGATTCTACGATATGAAGAAG
>JAHPZR010017834.1:0-14895 GCA_019787425.1 Platygyra sinensis | reverse complement strand
GCTCTTAACACTTGAATGGTTTTTTTTTTTTTTTTTTTTCTATTATAATTGCAACTTTGATTCATTCTTGTTTGTGGTATTTAATCATTGTGGGCAATTCCCAGAAAATATCCATACTTGCGCCACAGAAGGGATTGGAAATCCTAGGGGGGGGGGGGGGGGGGGGGGGCGGGGGTCTGTAAGGCCAAAAATTAAACGAACTGCAATGAAGCTTAATATGGGAATTCTCCAGAGTGGTGCGGGGCTCTTAGAGAATATCCCTTCTGTGCGTGGAGGCATGGACTATTTTTCTGGAATTTACTCATTTGTCGCATACAATGGTCAGAATCATGGACAGAATCACACCCAGTGTTTGGAGCACAATGAAACAGTGGAGAGATGAATCATGTATCATGGGTTACTGCGAAGTGTGTCGTACATTGTACAAACTTCTATTACAGACTGTGTGTTTATGTACAATTATTTTACACCTGATACTTGGCTGCCTACAAAAATCATGTTTATGTTGGCAGTCTAAATTTTTGTGGTTTCAGTGAATTTATATAATTTTAACCAGTGAGTTTTTTCTAAAACTAGGTGATTTAATTTTTAACTAGTTAGTTTTTTTTTCTACCCAGGTGATTTTATTTTTAACTAGTTAGTTTTTTTCTTTCTAACTAGGTGATTTTATTTTGAACTGGTTCATATTTTTCAAACCGGGTTGAAATTTCCAAACCAGGTTACACCTGTAATTTGTGTCAAAGGGGAAGGGTGAGTCTGGGACCAATAACTTACTAGACCAACAAATATGAGCAAATTTGCAACGATGCTTGTGTGGCATAGTGGAGATGAGATGGACTTCAAAGTCAGAGGTTTGGAGTTCAAATCCAGGTTCAAATAAATCAATAAAAAAAAAAGTGGGGGGAGGGCTAGGTCTAGGGATAGGGTCAGGGGGTCAAGTAGGGTTAGGGATAGGATTAGGGGGGTCAATAGGGTAGAATTGGTATAGGGTTAGAGCTGGTGGTAAGCATGTTACTCTTTTTGAGAGAACACCCACCCCCCCCCCCCCCCCAAAAAAAAAAAAAAGTGGAAAAATCACCTAGTTAGAAGAAAACTAACTACTTAAAAATAAAATCACCTAGTTAGAAAAAACTAACTAGTAAAATTATAAAATTAACTGAAACCAAAAATTAACCGCAACATTTACACTGTATGCTCCTAAAATTATATATCCAGTGAATGGTCTTGTACATGTACTCTACAGTGGAGACATAGTCTAGGCAGCGATTGCATTTAATTCGTGATCTGCAATACATGTATGTTTGCTGGACTTACATTGTATACAGTCAAACCTTTTAAAGCAGCCACTCTCAGGGATGAGACAACTGGTTACTTAATAGAGGTCACTGGCTGTTTAATAAAGGTTCACCCAAAAGCAATATTGGGTGTGGTCCTTGGCCATGCTGTTGAGTATGAACAAAACTTAATAAATGCAAGTGGGAAAAAAGTAGAACAATGATGGTTATGATACTGTCTATAATGTGAACAATAGGGGGCTGCTTAATAGAGCTTCAACCTGTAGTCAGTTGCATTGTAATTATGCAGAAATTGTTCAGTTGAATGACTCGATTCTAAACAGAATTCATAAAAGGGACAAGTATATAAAATTATTATTATTTATTATGTTGGAGATGTGAAGTCACAAATCGCTTTAAAAGCAATCGAAAATGCTATTTATACTGATTAAAAATACTTTCATCGAATGAATGCCCATTCATTGCACAATGTTATCAAAATTGATAACCTGTATCTTCATCATGTAACAGGCTACTAATAGCACCAGTATGACCTGTTCAAAAACACCCTTATTTATGTTAGACATACAGACCTGTATATTAATTTTTTAATAGTATATATTCACAAATGAATGGTACTTTTTGCACATGCTGATTGGCTAGCTTGGAGGTGATTAGCCACATACTATTCACCTCCAAGCAGCTGAAGAAAAACAAAATGGCTTTTGTCAGTGTATTGTCACAAATAAAGTTACTCTTTTGGCCACTAGTTAGTCAGCTTTTGTGATATATACCAAAACAATTATTCACCTCAGTGTCAGTGAAAGTGGTGGATATTTACCTCCACTTCGGTGAACAATTGTTAATTATAACTCAACTCCTGTTTTCAAACTTTTGAACACTCAATTGCCAGCCCGTGAACAGGCTTCCTATTGGGATGTTGGGTACAAAAAATGCAATTGGAAGAAGTGAGCATGATCTACATATAGCTAGACAGGAAGAACTCACAGATGAAGTCACCCTATAACCTGCAAGGGGTCAGTTGTTCACTGGGAGTGGCTTCCAATTTGCCTGATAAAATATGCCCTTTCCAGGTTGAAGAGCTTTGACAAATAATGTTGTCACTGGACCTCTTTGTGTTTTACAGATGTACTAGCAGAGATAGTTTGATCATTTTAGTACAATTGTTGTTGCAGGATTTTTTTTAAGAATATGATACTACAATGCAGCAAGTACTGAACTATAAGCACTGGTATTTTTATCACCACAGTTTGTTGTTCACATCAGTGGTTGGAACTCCAAGGATCTCACCCTTACCATCCCAATAACAATTGGCTCAGTACCATATCAGCCTCCATCACTACCCTCACCAGTAGAGCCGTCAGCCCCGCCTCTAGACTTCCCTCCACCCTACAGTGAAGACATTCAGCCACACCCTGGCGTGGGTAAGTAGATATAGAGTTGTTAGCGAATTTTTTTTTATTTCAAAATTAACATCTCTTGTTTTTGACACAAATTATGTGCTTGCTTTAGTGTCGTGCTTGTGGTAATTGGTTAAGGAAACTTAGAGGACACACATCCAGTGCAAACTTGATCAATCAGAGTAGAGATTGTGTATTTTCAGCCATTTTGATGTAAGACAAAAGCAGTAGTTGGTGTCATTTACCCTACTTTGCAAGTCATTGTGGTCTGACTTCCATCGTGTATTCTAAATATGCAACTCTTATTGGTTCTTAATCATTTATTGTTAATAATTATTTGCTAGTAGAACACAATCAGGCACGTGCTGTCTTGAAAAGCAAATTATGGGTTTTGGAATGTAGTCCATGCTGAAAAATTAATTCTTTTTATTATATGGCAAGGTAAATCGAAGCGTTCTGATTGGTTCTTTCTTGGTCAGGATTTCGCCATACGGACCGTTTCCATGGAAACGGTCATCGGATGTGTATTTGTTGTTTTCGGTCCGTACTGCCACGACCTCGGGCCAATATTCCCCAGTACTGCCCTCGCGCTCGGCTAGTAAGAAGTTAGTAACATGGACTTATTTCAATTGAAGCCTTTAGGTCTGCTGTGGGTTAACTAGGTATCGCTGGTAACCCATTTCATTTATGTTGTTTTAGTTCTTCCATCGTATGCGGAGTGTGTGTATGGAGGGGCTGCCATACGTGACGAGAATGATTCAGGTGACATGATGGGTGACTCGACCTTCACTCCAATGTACCCGTTTGTCAATCATTACCAGATCCCCTCCGCCGCAAGCCAAGAACCGCAGGCCTCAACAAGCAAAGTGGCCCCGCCTTAAGTCCGCTCTGGTGTGATCTGTTTTATCGCTAAGGTTTAATGCTTGTAGAGTTAGAGAGTAATTGTAAGCTGCTTTTTGCCTTAAGAATTCGCTTGGTAGGAAATACTTGTAAATTTTACCGCATAGAAGACGATGTTACATTTTCCATGAGAAAATAAAGCGCGCGTGAGGTCTAGAAAAAGTGCCAGTAGACGCGAGCACGTTTAGCACTTTCTGTAGACCTGAAAAGTGCGTTATTTTGTTGAGAAAACAAAGGAACACCATCCTCTATTTGATTTAATAGACTATAGCATTTAAAAGCGAAAGTATATTTATCTGAGAAGAGGCGGTGATCGTGCTGACAACACAGAATTGAAAAGTTTAATCGCATTTTGTTTGTTTGTTTGTTTTCAATTTTTCCGCGTTAGCACAAGAAAAATGGAGATAGAGTAGTTTATTCAAGAAAATGTCTTAGGCATTGGCCTGAAAAATGTATTTATGAAATTGCTATTGTATTATAGTATGATTTTATTAGGAAAAATGCTAAATAGCTTAGTTATCAGAATGTTATTAGGGCTGTTTATGAATTAAGTATTTACTAGTCCAAAAATAGCAACAAAATTGGCCTGTTGCAAATGTGAATTGAGCTGGGACCAGCGCAGCGCGCAGAAGGTACGTCAGTGAAAAGTAAAGACGTTCGACGTGTTTCTGAACTAATCTGACGCCTGGAAAAGCCAACAGTAAAATAGTCAGTTGGAAGCTCGAGAACAGGTTAACGCGGAATCGAGCAATAGTGACAGTTTATTTCTCGGAATGATCGAGGCTTACTGTTCATTTTCTCATTTTCAGTTTGATTAAAAATATATTGCTATTATAAAGATAGCATAAAACTGTAAAAACGAACGATAAAATCCGACGTTTCGGAGTAGTCATGACTTCATTATCAAGGAAAATATAAATGAGATCATGCAAATTACAGCATTTAAAGCGATTTTGGCGCGAAAAATTAACATAAGAGGGTGCGAAGATTATAAAAATACTTTCGCACGAATGGAGTCTGATTGCACGTTGATATTTGGCTTTCAAGCTCTTGTAACAAGCATTTCGTACACTAAGCAGCCAAATATGTTTTTGCATTTCTCAAGCACTTAGAAACGCTTTAGCAGGTCCTGAGGCATTGTTCCGTGCATAAGATTATAAAAATACTTTCGCACGAATGGAGTCTGATTGCACGTTGATATTTGGCTTTCAAGCTCTTGTAACAAGCATTTCGTACACTAAGCAGTCAAATATGTTTTTGCATTTCTCAAGCACTTAGAAACGCTTTAGCAGGTCCTGAGGCATTGTTCCGTGCATGTTCTTGTAGTTTTCGCGCCAAAATCGCTTTAAATGCTGTGATTTGTATGATCTCATTTATATTTTCCTTTATAATAGAGTCATGACTACTCCGAAACGTCGGATTTTATAGTTCGTTTTTACAGTTTTATGTTTTAAGAAATATCTTTTAATATAAAAATAGCTGTGTCTAATTTATCGTCTCTAGAGGCTCAAGAGTTGGTAGTTGTCATAAAAATTTATCTGTGACAAAACCACAACTGGCTTGCAGATTGCGACTGCACTCTGGCGAGTGCAGCGAACGTTAAAAGTTCTAATTAGCTATTTGTACCTTCAACCTCTATGTCAGTCGCATGTGGAAAAACTCCATTTAGCGCTAATGGCTGTCGACCAACAACCCTTACGTCTTTCCAGGCCCCTCATTACTTAATTAGGAGTGGCGGATTTAGGCTAGGGGTCCGGGAAGGGAGCGGGGGGGGGGGGGGGGGCTTTATTAAAAAAAAAGAAGAAATGAAAGAAGGGAGAAAAGCCAGAAGGGCAAGTAAATCAACCCCCCCACCTTCCCCCCTTAGCTTAAGGTCTGGATCTGCCACTGATTACAATAGAAATAAACGGAAATTGAAGTTATATCTTAATAACCTAAATGATTTAGAGAGAGAACAAAGTTATTAAAGTTGACGATATTACCATTAGTAATTTTCTTGTTTATTCGTAAACAAACTGCGTTGTGTTTACGAGAATGGGTTGAGAACCAGTCAGGGTGCGCACGCATCTTGGAAGTACTTGTCGATACTTCAATTTTGAAATCAAAATGCAAGGCCTTGAAAGTTCTACAAAGCACTTTGGGTTCTTAAAAAAGACTTTTAAATTTGTTTGTAGACTGTTTCGCTAATAAGGTGAGAACACATGCCCGTATTCAGTTCATTCAAAAAAGAAACGGTCTCAGTTCCTCGCTTATGTCCGTTAATAGAAGAACTAATACAGGTATCCCTGAAACCCGTGCATATGGTGTCACTGATTCTTAAGGTATTTTTGCTGTGGATAGAGTCCTAGAAAAAATTGGAATTGTGTTCTGTAATGTCCTTGAAAAATCCTTGAATTTTTAATGCAGGAAACGAACCCTGGAACTTGGTGCCGTGAAGAAAGGTGTTGCGAGTTCAATCTAGTTAACCGCTCTCCCTTGTTCTTCTGTTTTGACAAAGCACAGTCAATTTGACTAAGTAGTGAAACAAACGAAAAGTCGTGACTGATATTCAATACCTTCTTTAATCATAAAGAATACAATTTCCCTGATTGTGATTGATTTAAAAAGACTCCTCTTTTCCACTAATTCACTTACTAGTACCAAGTTGTTATCGGACAGTTCCATAAGCCCATCACATTCAAAGTTCTAATTTAAATCAACCAATAACATTCAAAGTTGTAGTTTAAATCAACCAGTCTCACCTTCACAGTGACATTAATTCTTATATGCCCCCTTTGTCTGAGTCTTGTCACTCTTGATGCAAATCTTCCCTTCCTTTCATAACTTGGCTATTCTTCTTTTCTCGGAAATTATAATTTTTATGATTAATTGGAGACAAGCCTTCTTGTCGTCCAATTCAGTCTGTATAATCGTACTCGCCGTAATAAACAAATCGAACTCCCGCTCCGCGGTCGTCCAATTTTGTTATCCGGCTCGTATGATTACAGACCGAATTGGACTCCACTCAGTCCTATTAGCATTACCTATCATGGCTAAGGGTACGTTTTCAAGAACCTAACGGCCCACAATTGAGAGAGATTGTACATGTCTCAGTTTCCTCATGACACGACGAGCATTAGTCCATCGCACTGCACTCCGATCTCAAGCGCTAGAACGTTACTCTCACAGTCCCTTGTACGTGTGAAACAATTGTTTGCGAAACGTGACAAACTGCTGAGGGAGGGGTTAGGACATGCAGGAGTCGTGGGGAGTAATTGCGATGGACTAATGCTCGTCGTGTCATGAGGAAACTGAGACATGTACAATCTCTCTCAATTGTGGGCCGTTAGGTTCTTGAAAACGTACCCTTAGCCATGATAGGTAATGCTAATAGGACTGAGTGGAGTCCAATTCGGTCTGTAATCATACGAGCCGGATAACAAAATTGGACGACCGCGGAGCGGGAGTTCGATTTGTTTATTACGGCGAGTACGATTATACAGACTGAATTGGACGACAAGAAGGCTTGTCTCCAATTAATCATAAAAATTATAATTTCCGAGAAAAGAAGAATAGCCAAGTTATGAAAGGAAGGGAAGATTTGCATCAAGAGTGACAAGACTCAGACAAAGGGGGCATATAAGAATTAATGTCACTGTGAAGGTGAGACTGGTTGATTTAAACTACAACTTTGAATGTTATTGGTTGATTTAAATTAGAACTTTGAATGTGATGGGCTTATGGAACTGTCCGATAACAACTTGGTACTAGTAAGTGAATTAGTGGAAAAGAGGAGTCTTTTTAAATCAATCACAATCAGGGAAATTGTATTCTTTATGATTAAAGAAGGTATTGAATATCAGTCACGACTTTTCGTTTGTTTCACTACTTAGTCAAATTGACTGTGCTTTGTCAAAACAGAAGAACAAGGGAGAGCGGTTAACTAGATTGAACTCGCAACACCTTTCTTCACGGCACCAAGTTCCAGGGTTCGTTTCCTGCATTAAAAATTCAAGGATTTTTCAAGGACATTACAGAACACAATTCCAATTTTTTCTAGGACTCTATCCACAGCAAAAATACCTTAAGAATCAGTGACACCATATGCACGGGTTTCAGGGATACCTGTATTAGTTCTTCTATTAACGGACATAAGCGAGGAACTGAGACCGTTTCTTTTTTGAATGAACTGAATACGGGCATGTGTTCTCACCTTATTAGCGAAACAGTCTACAAACAAATTTAAAAGTCTTTTTTAAGAACCCAAAGTGCTTTGTAGAACTTTCAAGGCCTTGCATTTTGATTTCAAAATTGAAGTATCGACAAGTACTTCCAAGATGCGTGCGCACCCTGACTGGTTCTCAACCCATTCTCGTAAACACAACGCAGTTTGTTTACGAATAAACAAGAAAATTACTAATGGTAATATCGTCAACTTTAATAACTTTGTTCTCTCTCTAAATCATTTAGGTTATTAAGATATAACTTCAATTTCCGTTTATTTCTATTGTAATCAGTGGCAGATCCAGACCTTAAGCTAAGGGGGGAAGGTGGGGGGGTTGATTTACTTGCCCTTCTGGCTTTTCTCCCTTCTTTCATTTCTTCTTTTTTTTTAATAAAGCCCCCCCCCCCCCCCCCGCTCCCTTCCCGGACCCCTAGCCTAAATCCGCCACTCCTAATTAAGTAATGAGGGGCCTGGAAAGACGTAAGGGTTGTTGGTCGACAGCCATTAGCGCTAAATGGAGTTTTTCCACATGCGACTGACATAGAGGTTGAAGGTACAAATAGCTAATTAGAACTTTTAACGTTCGCTGCACTCGCCAGAGTGCAGTCGCAATCTGCAAGCCAGTTGTGGTTTTGTCACAGATAAATTTTTATGACAACTACCAACTCTTGAGCCTCTAGAGACGATAAATTAGACACAGCTATTTTTATATTAAAAGATATTTCTTAAAACATAAAACTGTAAAAACGAACTATAAAATCCGACGTTTCGGAGTAGTCATGACTCTATTATAAAGGAAAATATAAATGAGATCATACAAATCACAGCATTTAAAGCGATTTTGGCGCGAAAACTACAAGAACATGCACGGAACAATGCCTCAGGACCTGCTAAAGCGTTTCTAAGTGCTTGAGAAATGCAAAAACATATTTGACTGCTTAGTGTACGAAATGCTTGTTACAAGAGCTTGAAAGCCAAATATCAACGTGCAATCAGACTCCATTCGTGCGAAAGTATTTTTATAATCTTATGCACGGAACAATGCCTCAGGACCTGCTAAAGCGTTTCTAAGTGCTTGAGAAATGCAAAAACATATTTGGCTGCTTAGTGTACGAAATGCTTGTTACAAGAGCTTGAAAGCCAAATATCAACGTGCAATCAGACTCCATTCGTGCGAAAGTATTTTTATAATCTTCGCACCCTCTTATGTTAATTTTTCGCGCCAAAATCGCTTTAAATGCTGTAATTTGCATGATCTCATTTATATTTTCCTTGATAATGAAGTCATGACTACTCCGAAACGTCGGATTTTATCGTTCGTTTTTACAGTTTTATGCTATCTTTATAATAGCAATATATTTTTAATCAAACTGAAAATGAGAAAATGAACAGTAAGCCTCGATCATTCCGAGAAATAAACTGTCACTATTGCTCGATTCCGCGTTAACCTGTTCTCGAGCTTCCAACTGACTATTTTACTGTTGGCTTTTCCAGGCGTCAGATTAGTTCAGAAACACGTCGAACGTCTTTACTTTTCACTGACGTACCTTCTGCGCGCTGCGCTGGTCCCAGCTCAATTCACATTTGCAACAGGCCAATTTTGTTGCTATTTTTGGACTAGTAAATACTTAATTCATAAACAGCCCTAATAACATTCTGATAACTAAGCTATTTAGCATTTTTCCTAATAAAATCATACTATAATACAATAGCAATTTCATAAATACATTTTTCAGGCCAATGCCTAAGACATTTTCTTGAATAAACTACTCTATCTCCATTTTTCTTGTGCTAACGCGGAAAAATTGAAAACAAACAAACAAACAAAATGCGATTAAACTTTTCAATTCTGTGTTGTCAGCACGATCACCGCCTCTTCTCAGATAAATATACTTTCGCTTTTAAATGCTATAGTCTATTAAATCAAATAGAGGATGGTGTTCCTTTGTTTTCTCAACAAAATAACGCACTTTTCAGGTCTACAGAAAGTGCTAAACGTGCTCGCGTCTACTGGCACTTTTTCTAGACCTCACGCGCGCTTTATTTTCTCATGGAAAATGTAACATCGTCTTCTATGCGGTAAAATTTACAAGTATTTCCTACCAAGCGAATTCTTAAGGCAAAAAGCAGCTTACAATTACTCTCTAACTCTACAAGCATTAAACCTTAGCGATAAAACAGATCACACCAGAGCGGACTTAAGGCGGGGCCACTTTGCTTGTTGAGGCCTGCGGTTCTTGGCTTGCGGCGGAGGGGATCTGGTAATGATTGACAAACGGGTACATTGGAGTGAAGGTCGAGTCACCCATCATGTCACCTGAATCATTCTCGTCACGTATGGCAGCCCCTCCATACACACACTCCGCATACGATGGAAGAACTAAAACAACATAAATGAAATGGGTTACCAGCGATACCTAGTTAACCCACAGCAGACCTAAAGGCTTCAATTGAAATAAGTCCATGTTACTAACTTCTTACTAGCCGAGCGCGAGGGCAGTACTGGGGAATATTGGCCCGAGGTCGTGGCAGTACGGACCGAAAACAACAAATACACATCCGATGACCGTTTCCATGGAAACGGTCCGTATGGCGAAATCCTGACCAAGAAAGAACCAATCAGAACGCTTCGATTTACCTTGCCATATAATAAAAAGAATTAATTTTTCAGCATGGACTACATTCCAAAACCCATAATTTGCTTTTCAAGACAGCACGTGCCTGATTGTGTTCTACTAGCAAATAATTATTAACAATAAATGATTAAGAACCAATAAGAGTTGCATATTTAGAATACACGATGGAAGTCAGACCACAATGACTTGCAAAGTAGGGTAAATGACACCAACTACTGCTTTTGTCTTACATCAAAATGGCTGAAAATACACAATCTCTACTCTGATTGATCAAGTTTGCACTGGATGTGTGTCCTCTAAGTTTCCTTAACCAATTACCACAAGCACGACACTAAAGCAAGCACATAATTTGTGTCAAAAACAAGAGATGTTAATTTTGAAATAAAAAAAAATTCGCTAACAACTCTATATCTACTTACCCACGCCAGGGTGTGGCTGAATGTCTTCACTGTAGGGTGGAGGGAAGTCTAGAGGCGGGGCTGACGGCTCTACTGGTGAGGGTAGTGATGGAGGCTGATATGGTACTGAGCCAATTGTTATTGGGATGGTAAGGGTGAGATCCTTGGAGTTCCAACCACTGATGTGAACAACAAACTGTGGTGATAAAAATACCAGTGCTTATAGTTCAGTACTTGCTGCATTGTAGTATCATATTCTTAAAAAAAATCCTGCAACAACAATTGTACTAAAATGATCAAACTATCTCTGCTAGTACATCTGTAAAACACAAAGAGGTCCAGTGACAACATTATTTGTCAAAGCTCTTCAACCTGGAAAGGGCATATTTTATCAGGCAAATTGGAAGCCACTCCCAGTGAACAACTGACCCCTTGCAGGTTATAGGGTGACTTCATCTGTGAGTTCTTCCTGTCTAGCTATATGTAGATCATGCTCACTTCTTCCAATTGCATTTTTTGTACCCAACATCCCAATAGGAAGCCTGTTCACGGGCTGGCAATTGAGTGTTCAAAAGTTTGAAAACAGGAGTTGAGTTATAATTAACAATTGTTCACCGAAGTGGAGGTAAATATCCACCACTTTCACTGACACTGAGGTGAATAATTGTTTTGGTATATATCACAAAAGCTGACTAACTAGTGGCCAAAAGAGTAACTTTATTTGTGACAATACACTGACAAAAGCCATTTTGTTTTTCTTCAGCTGCTTGGAGGTGAATAGTATGTGGCTAATCACCTCCAAGCTAGCCAATCAGCATGTGCAAAAAGTACCATTCATTTGTGAATATATACTATTAAAAAATTAATATACAGGTCTGTATGTCTAACATAAATAAGGGTGTTTTTGAACAGGTCATACTGGTGCTATTAGTAGCCTGTTACATGATGAAGATACAGGTTATCAATTTTGATAACATTGTGCAATGAATGGGCATTCATTCGATGAAAGTATTTTTAATCAGTATAAATAGCATTTTCGATTGCTTTTAAAGCGATTTGTGACTTCACATCTCCAACATAATAAATAATAATAATTTTATATACTTGTCCCTTTTATGAATTCTGTTTAGAATCGAGTCATTCAACTGAACAATTTCTGCATAATTACAATGCAACTGACTACAGGTTGAAGCTCTATTAAGCAGCCCCCTATTGTTCACATTATAGACAGTATCATAACCATCATTGTTCTACTTTTTTCCCACTTGCATTTATTAAGTTTTGTTCATACTCAACAGCATGGCCAAGGACCACACCCAATATTGCTTTTGGGTGAACCTTTATTAAACAGCCAGTGACCTCTATTAAGTAACCAGTTGTCTCATCCCTGAGAGTGGCTGCTTTAAAAGGTTTGACTGTATACAATGTAAGTCCAGCAAACATACATGTATTGCAGATCACGAATTAAATGCAATCGCTGCCTAGACTATGTCTCCACTGTAGAGTACATGTACAAGACCATTCACTGGATATATAATTTTAGGAGCATACAGTGTAAATGTTGCGGTTAATTTTTGGTTTCAGTTAATTTTATAATTTTACTAGTTAGTTTTTTTCTAACTAGGTGATTTTATTTTTAAGTAGTTAGTTTTCTTCTAACTAGGTGATTTTTCCACTTTTTTTTTTTTGGGGGGGGGGGGGGTGTTTCTCAAAAAGAGTAACATGCTCACCACCAGCTCTAACCCTATACCAATTCCTAACCCTATTGACCCCCCTAATCCTATCCCTAACCCTATTGACCCCCTGACCCTATCCCTAGACCTAGCCTCCCCCCGCAGTTTTTTTTTTATTATTTTGCACTCACCTGGATTTGAACTCCAAACCTCTGACTTTGAAGTCCATCTTCATCTCCACTATGCCACACAAGCAATCGTTGCAAATTTGCTCATATTTGTTGGTCTAGTAAGTTATTGGTCCCAGACTCACCCTTCCCCTTTGACACAAATTACAGGTGTAACCTGGTTTGGAAATTTCAACCCAGTTTGAAAAATATGAACCAGTTCAAAATAAAATCACCTAGTTAGAAAAAAAAAACTAACTAGTTAAAAATAAAATCACCTGGTTAGAAAAAAAACTAACTAGTTAAAAATAAAATCACCTAGTTAGAAAAAACTAACTGGTTAAAATTATAAAATTAACTGAAACCACAAAAATTAACTGCAACATAAACATGATTTTGTAGGCAGCCAAGTATAGGTGTAAATAATTGTACATAACACACATGTAATAGAATTTGTACAATGTACAACACACTTGGCAGTAACCATGTACATGATCATCCTCACTGTTTATTGTGGTCCAAACACTGGGTGTGATTCTGTCCATGATTCTGACCATTGATGACGGACAAAGAGTAATTCGCAGAAAAATATCCATGTCCTCCACCACAGAAGGGATATTCTCTAAGAGCCCGCACCACTCTGGAAATTCCCATATTAAGCTTCATGCATTTCTTTAATTTTTGGGGGGCCTTACAGACCCCCACCCCCCCCCCCCCCCCCCCCCCCTAGGATTTCCAATCCCTTCTGTGGCGCAAGTATGGATATTTTTCTGGGAATTGCCGACAAAATTAATAACCGCAAACAAGAGTGATATCAAAGTTGCGAATTATAATACATTCAAGTGTTAAAATACCGTTTTGTCAAATATCATGAGGGATGATCTTTATACAGCTACAATCTTGTTCATTGTTGGGGGTAGCGAGGGGATTGGAAGTGGTACCCCTCTCCATGCGGTGGTGTCTCCTTGTTCCTCGAATCTCATCTCTTTCGCAGTGGGGGGGGGGGAAGCTACTTTTTCTAGTCTACGTTTTATTAAGTTTCACCTGAACAGGTAAAATACCTTTTTATTGCATAAATCAGTTCAGAGTTTTACATAACCTTATGTAGATCATGCAGTATAATTAAAAATACTTTTTTATATACATGTCATAAATTTGAACTTATTTCAACTAGTATCTCAAAGAAGCACTGAGTTAATTGCTTGACACTACTTGAAAATCTTGCACTTACCACTTTTAATTGTATAGACCGACCAATTGAAAAGAGAATGAATCTCCACACCGCAAAATCCTGCCACTTGATTGGTTATAAATAAATGCCGAGACTTGCAATGGATTCTCCTGGACAGTAACCACCTCTGGCTGTTTGAAACAGTCACACTGAGTGGACACAGAGAAGCAAGGCCCATCCATATTCGCTGTCTCCTTCTGTCAACTTGGCAGGGATGCTTGATTGAGAAATTTTGAAAAAAAAATACATAAAATTGATGTCATTATCAAAATTGTCTACTGAGTACTCTCTTAGAGTTACTCCTGGATATATTTTCATGTGTAAAATAAGTTAGCCTGTTTCCACATTATCATGGTATTTAACTATTTTCAAGTATATCATTTTTGGCATGCAAAAAGTTCTGGAGTTTACACGTTTTTAGGAATGTCAGTATTATATTTATTCGGCTAATAATTTGCAACGTTTTTTTTTACCTGTTTTGTTGCCTCTGTAATTGCAAACACCTCAATCCAGTGACTAAAGGTTACGATCCCGTAGGCTTGATCAAGTATCAGCGGGTTGGACTTATTGACCACCGCTAAGTTGTGTGACCAAGTAAAATAAACTGTCCAGATAGGAATATAGATGTGCTGTCTTGTGTTGTTTACAGGATGTGCTCGACCTGAGCACTCTGAATCTAGCATGAGCCTTCTTAACAGGTTTCAAATGCTTTGTGAGAAACAGTTTCCGTTCAGAGTATGTAATTGCCTGATCAGATTTGAAAACTGGTTGCACATGGATTTATTACACCTGTTCTATCATTTCGGACAAGGTAAATTAGTATAACAGAAACATAAATTTTCAGCTCACCTTGTGCGCCAGTTAGTTCCAGAAGGGGGGGGGGCGGGGGTAGGGGGCAGGGAGGACATAGGATCCCAAAGATATAAGGTTATTTATCAAACAACAGGCAAGAAAGTAATTTTTTTATAATTTGGCGGTATCATAACTCCAA
>JAHPZR010017832.1:70000-74350 GCA_019787425.1 Platygyra sinensis | reverse complement strand
GGACAGACCGGAAGGCAATGATATGTAGAAGTCAAAGAGACTGTAGCGTGTGGTGCGTATATTTACTAAATTCGCGCATTCTTCGATCTCGCATTAACATACTTTCGTATAATAAAAGTCAAGTCCGTTAACTTTCTCAAATTATTTTAACTTTACTCGTTCAATGTAGACCAAAATGATTATCCCATGACACAATGTTTGTGTTCTTTTCCTGCGAGTGTGGAAATTGTAGCGTCGCTTCCCTTCAAAACATCAGCGAATGTTATTGTTGTTATTATTATATATTATATAGAGTGAGTTAGAAGGTTGTCAAGACTCAAAGAAGAGTGATCTTGTGATATTGGTGCTGATGTTACCTTAAAGTGTGTTACCGAATATCCAGGAATTAAACCTGTATGGCTTCAGAAATGGGGTTTTAAGATTAGTAGTGGGCAAATACAAAACTATCTGTCGGCTGCATGGATCGATGGACGGTTATTCCAAATTCGTCTCGCTTTAAGTCACTGAATCAGCAAAATCCCTTCCTCTCTCTGAAAATCCAGGCATCGAGCGAGATCATCTGGTTTGAAATACTTTATGGAACAGATCACCGAACTCTTAGACGGCTATATATATCACTTTGCACGAATCGAGCCATCACTTTGTACGTTTCTTCTCTTCAGGACACTCTCTCTCCATAAAACGTATGGCATAAAGCGGAGTACCTCCTGTAAGTTTGTTGTGTTGCTACATCACACTACAGCGTACCTGGCTAGCATTTTTTTCGAACAACTTTTCCAGCCTTTCCCACAAAAACAAGTAAATATGCGAATCTCACCGTGTTCTCGATTTGACGTCACATCCGGCCCTCGACTCATTCTCCGTTAAACTCGGTCGTGGACCAAAATGGCGGCAATTTCACGTACTTTCACGAGCCATAGAAAATCAAAGATTTAACCAAATCGAAAAATTTTTGCGGCTAATTACTCCACAAAATAAGCTTTATTGTTTTAGCGAAAAAAAGTTTTGGGGTTAGGTGCACTTTAACTTCTTTCTTCTTTGGGATCGCGCCCTCAGCCAGCCCTCAAAATCCCGATTTGACATAAGTTACTTACTTCACTTACTCACTTCGAGTAAATGAATGTAATGGAGCTGACAATTATCCTATTTTTCCTCTTTGCGCTAAGCTTTTAGTATGTGGAGGCTATTAGCCATCGGCGTCCAAATGTCAACATACCTACATTGTATTTGCCTTTTAGTTTTGCAGTGATGCCAAATTGATAGTCCATGTGTAAATGTCGTTGCAGTAAAATCGAAAAAAGGCGAATTTCTTATTATTTTACAAATTCATACTACAAAGAAAGAGCGTACAGCAGCTGTACTTCCGGTCAAAAATTGTTTGACAATTAAGAGCTTGCCGTCGGCTTCTATTGTGTTCTCTCTTTTTTAAGCGAATTCTAACTTATTAGTGTTTTCTTCACTAAAATTCGGGAAGCGTAATTTTTATGTGCTTATTAAAGAGGTTTGTGACAACAACCAGCGAAGATAAAGTGACTAAATAATACAACTTTTGGGTGAGGTTTTTCTGTTTATACGAACTGAATAATGAACATACGCTTTTTTCATCGATTGTCGCTGGAGAAATGCTGTATTTCAACATTTCAGACCAAACGCCTTGATAAAGCACAAACGAAGACAGCTCCTCCCTTCTTTATCAGTGTGAGTGCTTTCCGTTAACATCATCAAGAGAACCTCTCGATTATCGATATACTGTATGATATTAACGCTGTCTAAATATCCCATCCGGCTATTTTTTTTTTTTTTAATGTGTGCCGCATACAGCAAAATGTCGCGGCAACGTTCCTATAAATGAAGCCAAAATAAGTTTAATAGCTCGCATTTCAATTGCTTTGTCTTCGCAGATGATGCATGTATGAGCGGCAAGAGTTATTAAAGAGCCGTTGCTTTTCGTCATGGACTTTAGTTAATGGAACATCGTGTGGAGTTTGTGTTTTGGATTATTTGCGACCTTGATCGTTGTTGGAAATCTCCTTACCATCTGCATATTTCTCAAACAGAGACTTCGCAAACGGGCTCATTTTCTTTTGGTCAGTTTGGCTGTTGCTGATCTACTGGTTGGGCTGCTGACTGTTCCTCTTAGTTAGTTAGTTAAGCCCTTGGCTCCAGGTTGGAGCATGGGCCATCAACAAAAAGCCTCCAGAGACGCCTCTTTTCTGCCAGCTGTTTCAGCTCCTTCCAGTTCTTCCCAAGAACCTTCATCTCTTTCTCCGTATCCCTCCTCCAGCTATTCTTGGGGCGACCCCTCTTTCGTTTTCCCTGTGGGTTCCAGTGCAACGCTTGCCTCGTAATGCTGTTTGAGGGTCTTCTCAGCGTGTGGCCTACCCACGCCCATTTTCTTTTCCTTACTTGCTTGACCATTGGAATTTGACCTGTCCGCTCCAAGAGCTCTTCATTTGTAATCTTGTCTGTCCACCGTATCTTCAGGATTCGACGCAAGCAATGATTGACAAATGATTGTAACTTTCTTATCGTTGTAACTGTCATCCTCCACGTCTCTGCCCCGTACAACAGCACAGATTTTACATTAGAGTTGAATATTTTCAGCTTAGTTAATGTAGATATGCTGCCAGAGCTCCAGATCTGCTTAAGAGAGTGGAAGGTTCCTCTTGCCTTAATAATCCTATTTGCAACATCCGCGTCAGTTCCTCCACTTGTGTCTACTACGCTCCCAAGATATGTGAAGGAGTCCACCTCTTCAATATCGACATCATTCACTCTGATCTTCCTTTTTGAGCCTGAATTGATCTTCAAGACTTTGGTCTTTGCGGAGTTGATAACAAGGCCAGCTCTTCTTGACCTTTCTTCCAGAATGGTGGTTTTGTTCTGCATTTGGGCCCCTGAGTGAGATAGTAAAGCAATATCATCCGCATAATGGAGGTCATCAAGCTGCTGGGTGAGAGTCCATTGTATTCCGTTCCTCTGGCCCGTCATCGACGACTTCATTATCCAATCAATTGCCAGGAGGAATAAGAACGGTGAGAGAAGGCAGCCTTGCCTTACTCCAGTTTTAACTTCGAAGCTCTCCGACAAATGTCCTTCATAAATAACTTTACATGTGGTGCCTTCGTAAGAGTTTTTTTATGATGTTAATAAACTTCTGCGGAGGTATTCAAAGCAGATATCAACACCACCACAGAGGTCTTTTATGAACTATTCAAGAGCATCTGGGAGGACGAGAAATCACCCACTGAGTGGAAAGAGGGTTTTATAGTTAAACTTCCTAAGAAGGGGAACCTCAGGGATTGTGATAATTATCGAGGTATTTGTTATGTATAGCAAGTAAAGTCTTCAACAGAATTATGTTAGAGCGGTTAAGATCTGCAGTGGATGGTAGTTTGAGGGACAATCAAGCTGGTTTCACGCAAGCTAGGTCATGCGCAGACCAGATTGCCACACTACGTATCATCGTAGAGCAGTCCATTGAATGGAACTCGTCCTTGTACATCAATTTCGTGGATTACCAAAAGGCCTTTGATAGTCTGGATCGCCCCTTTCTTTGGAAATTACTAGCTCATTATGGAATTCCGCAGAAGTTTATTAACATCATAAAAAAACTCTTACGAAGGCACCACATGTAAAGTTATTTATGAAGGACATTTGTCGGAGAGCTTCGAAGTTAAAACTGGAGTAAGGCAAGGCTGCCTTCTCTCACCGTTCTTATTCCTCCTGGCAATTGATTGGATAATGAAGTCGTCGATGACGGGCCAGAGGAACGGAATACAATGGACTCTCACCCAGCAGCTTGATGACCTCCATTATGCGGATGATATTGCTTTACTATCTCACTCAGGGGCCCAAATGCAGAACAAAACCACCATTCTGGAAGAAAGGTCAAGAAGAGCTGGCCTTGTTATCAACTCCGCAAAGACCAAAGTCTTGAAGATCAATTCAGGCTCAAAAAGGAAGATCAGAGTGAATGATGTCGATATTGAAGAGGTGGACTCCTTCACATATCTTGGGAGCGTAGTAGACACAAGTGGAGGAACTGACGCGGATGTTGCAAATAGGATTATTAAGGCAAGAGGAACCTTCCACTCTCTTAAGCAGATCTGGAGCTCTGGCAGCATATCTACATTAACTAAGCTGAAAATATTCAACTCTAATGTAAAATCTGTGCTGTTGTACGGGGCAGAGACGTGGAGGATGACAGTTACAACGATAAGAAAGTTACAATCATTTGTCAATCATTGCTTGCGTCGAATCCTGAAGATACGGTGGACAGACAAGATTACAAATGAAGAGCTCTTGGAGCGGACAGGTCAAATTCCAATGGTCAAGCAAGTAAGGAAA
>JAHPZR010017832.1:42500-65000 GCA_019787425.1 Platygyra sinensis | reverse complement strand
GTTACTGTTGGTATATTTTGGTATAACTGGAAATCTACCTTACTTTAACACGACGATTTTCATAATCAAGTTTTTGCAGTTCAGTAATTCGCTAGTAAATGTAACAATTTATCCATTCAGGATATCAGAATTTAAGAACACCCTTCTTCAGATGTTTCGCTGTTGTGCATGCGTGTGTCCTCGTGATAGAAGAAATGAAGATGGGCGGATGCGACTGGGTCATTTTCATCATTTTCAAGAAATCCACATTCCCAATCATTGGCAGATATTGTGCGTGTTGCAAACATTAACAGACACTCTAATAATACAGCCACTTTAACCAGAATTTTCACCAAAAATTGATAGGTTCGCCTTTTTTTTGTACCTTATTCTTACTAAATTTAGCGACTTACGCGATTTTGAAAAAAATCGCATAATTTAATACTCGCGTAATAAAGGACACGCGAACAATAAACTCGCGAAATTTAACACTATTAATATTAATAAGTAGTGATGCAATACAAGCTGTTGTTTTGTTACTGTTATTCTTACATGTCAAACAAAGCTCCCCAGAGGATCCCTTCAGTGACTTAAACATATAATGTGGACCTCCATAAAATGTCTGACAGATCATGACAAGAACGAAGTTTATCAGATTGTAAATATAGATGTACCTATTGGGTATTAAACAGCGGGACATCGTAAATTATGCTTTGTTATGTTTGCTATCATTGTCTACAATGACGATCACGTTGTGTTGTTACGGTTCTGAGGTCAAAGCTACATATTAAAGATTAGGAAAAAATCGTGAAGTTTTATACACTCCAATTCTAATTTCCCCTCAAAATCGCGGAATTTAATACTCGCGAAATGTGGCGCTTAACTTTTCGCGAAATTTTGTGAGGATAAGGTATTTTCACAGACTTATAATGCTAATTTACCATCTGCAGTATTTAAATTTCGCTTCTGCTGACTGTATGTCACCTCAGTCTGAAGATGATAAAAAATTATATCAAAATATGACAAGTACATCCACGATTCTTTGCATAAGTTGCATTTACTCAGTATCACATTTATTCGCTATCTCTTAAAATTATCAGCAGGTAATATATTGGATGTCTGCATTTTTTTTCTAGTTCAGTCAGTGGCTGCTCAGTGCAGTGTTGCTGTCTCATTTATGGTCAGTCTGCTTTGAGAAATTAAAGAATAAGAAACCATTCATTACTTGCAAGACAATTTTTTCCAACTTCAAAACGATCTTAGTGAGGCTAGCGCATGTCATTTATGTACCAATAATTTGTCATTTATCGAAGCCTCAGTCTTCTATATGTTAGTTGCTTGCAAAGATTTTGATATTGTAGTACGAGAGGTGTAGAGATTTAGTGCTACCAGTTTTACATTTTTATTAATTTTAAATTCAATTAGAATTAAATGTGTTAAGCGTGTGTAAAGTGTCTCTATGTGGGTTTCCACGGGTTCCACATTGGAAAAGATCTTTTAATTTTTTGAGTTGAGTGAAGGGTTCCTGCAGCTACGCTTCATTAACTGCTTAAATTTGGATTGATACATTAACTATGCACAATCAACAACCTTCCAAAACACCGAGTTAAAAATTGTCGCCAACATCTGGAGCCATGCTTATAAAGAAATATTCTATTACCTAATATTCCTTACAGTTTCTTAACCTTCTTACAAATAATCTTGACAATACATCTTGTTCAAGACTCATTGCCCAATGAGTTCGATTTCTGCTGCTCTCTCGAGGCAGTCTAGTATCCCGAACGGTTGGTAAAAGTCAAGCCCAAGTTTCTACAAGTGCAAATCTTGACTTCAAAATAAATATAATGTAAAACGCAATCGTTTTTTGCTTGGAAATTTAAAATGTCATCCAAGAGTGTTACCGCAACATCTAAATGTACAAATGAAATGAAAAGTCTTGCAGTTGACTGCGTGGAACGATAACTCAACAGTGAAGAAAGCTGAGTTATTTAATGAAGTTTGTTCCTTTTTATCGTTTTCTTCCGCCAGCACCAGTCGGTACCAGTCGTCCTATTGTTGTATTGTATTGTCTTAATGTCAAAATAGGATATTAGAAGAAAATTTTATCGGCCAAAACTTTTGCATAAAACGATGAAAGTTTAATTAAAATACAAGGCAAGGAAACACATACATAGGACGCAAAGACCAAGTACAATGCATACATTATTGGTATATTATTGGTATATTATTGGTAAAAGTAACACCGCGAAATGAACCATTAAATATGTTAATTCAGTTCACTTTGGGTTCCACGTCCATTCGTAATGCCTGGAAAGTAAAGTGTAAATTGCTTAGTGCTTCACAAATTATGGTAAGAATTAATATGTGTTACAAGTTCTCCTTCTTATATAGTCAAGTCAAAGACGCCGTAAGTAGTGGATGACGTTGTTTTTAAGCCTTGCTACTGCGTTCCCCTTGAGTTCCGTGTGGGTTCCCTTTGGATTCCCTCGCAAAAAGTGCGTTCCTTTTATTAATATGCATAACGGTCGAGTCCATGACGTCACCTATTGTTATAACTTAGGGAAAAAATGCGTTCCTCCATACTAATGAAGTGCCTAGCTAGCTAGGTAAAAATGCGTTCCTCCATACTAGTAAGCGTCGCTCTAGTACAACGAAAACAATGAACTTGCCTAAACTTGCCCGCGCTCTTTTAACCCTGATTGGAAAAAATCTCTTCTGCGTTTAAACTTTAAGCGCGAATTTTAACGAAAGCGCTATCGTTCTTGTAATCGCTTTGCTGCGAAAGTTTATCTCCGAGACTTTCAGTTTATTCGAAATGTTTATCATGAAGATGGCTTTTTTCACTAGCGTCCATGATTCTCAAACTGCTTTGAACGCTTGTTTGACTGTCCGTGATTGGGAAACGCTGACAACCGCAAATTTTGAAAGCGTAATAAGGTTCTCTAGCTTTCTTTGAAAACGTTCTCCGATTTTCGAAACCTGAAACTCTGAGCTTTGGTAACGAGAGAGAAAGAGAGAATTAAGGTCATCCCCAGTATTGCATTGCGCATCCCTACTGCGCATAATTTTACGCGTGATTAGTGCGCACGCATTAGAAAATGGCGGTTTTTTCGTTACGACTGGAAGAGGTAAATTGTCATTTTCTCGAAAACGACTACGGTTACCTATCATTTTTTTCTGTCGTTTTGAATTGAGTAGTAAATTTCTCTATGTAAAATAAATATGGGCCAATTCTCAGTGCTGAGAAAAAAACAATCGTCGTAAACGTGAATTTAGCAAGCAATCGATGTGCTATTATAAGGATTTATATGGTATAAACGAAGTGCTGTTGCTCCTAAACGAACATGGGGACCCCTCATTTTTATTTCCAAATTTAAGTTCCTATAATATAAAAAATCAATTGGCAAAGTTTGAGAAAAATCTCAGTTTAGGTTCTATTTCAGTGGAATGACCTTAAGTTCTTAGCTAACTGCTCGAGTTTTCCGCTCCGTTAGTCACGCACTGAACTCCACTTAATTCAACCCTAGATTTGCGAACAAACTCCATGGAGAAACCCATGGGACAGCTCTATCATTGAAATTACAACAACAGCAGTTCGGAGCGCTTAATTTAAACACGCGACAATAAATATTTTTGAACAGCACGTTTTCTTAAGAGACTTTATTAATTGTTAATAGAGAGATTTGAAATGAATAAATAAATACATTTATTGACAACGAAAGCTCCAACAACTACGAAGTGTTTAACACAAAGTAAATCAGGAAATCAGGATGCAATGAACAATAAGACTTAAAAAAGAAATAAACTGCAATAAAACAACACACTAGATATTGGTTTGAAATACATTTTTATTGAAAACAAAACACAGTAGGTCTACTCTTCATCTTGTGGAATGGGTTGCTTCACAAACAATCGATTAATCAAGAATTTCCGCTTATCAATGGCTAATTCTGTCGATTCTAACCAATCAAATCATATGTATCTTTAAGATCTTTTTGGGTTTCCATCACTTTTTGGAAGGTGTAATCTTTCTTCATCGCTCGCATCCATTGCAGATACTCTAACAGTACTTTTCTCAGTTCTCTTCTGTAGAGAGGAAGGAGAGCGTTCTGCGCTTTAAGGTGAGCTACATTTTCCGAATCTCCGTTCCTTTTGTACTCGTCGACCAAAGCATTAAGCTGAACCTCGTGGCGTTCCTATGGGCGACCAAGGGTTTAAGCGCTCTGTCACCTCTTGGGAAGAATCTGTTTCTTGGCTAGATTGTGAAGAATCCGTTTCTTGTATAGATTGAGAGTCTTCACTGTCTTTGTAATTTCCATTACCTCGTTGAAGAAGGCAGTAATCATAACCGTCGCTCCAAGACATTTTGTTTTTCTTTTCGGTTTGAACAGCACGAGCTTTGACAGCAAACTGAACGATAAGTGGAGCGCCGCCTTAAAACAAGCAGTGAAAATGTGAAGCTTATGGGACGGGGTTTAGTGTGACAAGCTACTGGTACTGCAGGCGGGGTTACTAAGCTCTCTTCTCTGTGTTCGGTTCTCCATCGTCTCCATACAAAGTGAGCCACCCAGGAACTGAATCTGCTGTTGATTTATAATGTTTGACGTTATTGGCTGCTTTTCTAACGCCTCTTGGTAGAGATTTTAGTGATTTCTTTAGTCCCCTTGCGGTAGAGATTTCAGGGATTTCTTTACTCTTCTTGGTGTTGATAAGTGATGGACTATTGAATCCTTTTCCTCTTCCTGCACTGATAGAGGTGTTTCACTTGTTGAAGGTCTTAATCCCTGGCTCCTCTTTGCTGGATAGATCATAGGTTGTAGTTTCGCTTCTTGTAACCACTTCCTTCGATTGATATAATCTAATCCATGTACATCTGTGAGATGATTAGACAATCTAAGGAGATATTTTGCTCCACAATTCGGAATTGGGCAATCACGGCACACGCGTTTAGTCATGTTAACAGTTCGAGATCTCAACATAAATAAAACAGTTCCAGCGAATTTTAACCTTTTATGCCAAGGACAAAAAGGACACAACACAGGACGAAAAGGACATTTTAGGGACAAAAGGGATAAATCAAAGTCATTCAGGACAAAAGGGCAGGAAAGGCATCTTTTTGGGTCAGTGTATTTTCCCTGAGCGCGCGTGGAGTCTGGCGTGTAAGTCGCGCGCGTGGCTTCAGAGAAAAGAAGTCATCATGGTTAATTAGTATATGAAACTGAATTTATTTAGAAACTATTCACCAATTTTTTTTTTTTTAATATAAAGTCTAGGAAAAATGTTTCTATTTACAATCTATCAAAATAAAAACTATTTGCAAAACTTTCAATATCTTAAGGCGGAATCAGTTATTTTAGGGAAAACATTGATGTTAAAGTTAGTTAACTTCAAAAAATTGTGTAAGATTTCTTGTCAAGAAGGCAAGTCCAAAACAATCAATGAATCATGATTAATAATACAAAACAATTAGTCTCTTAAATTGTGAAAAGGTTGACAATCCATAAAAGCGTAGTTTCATGGATCGAAATCTAAAACAACTCGCGCGACGTACGCACGAGATTCAGGAATTAATTGGCCGGACAATTAAACATGCGTTCAAAGCAGTTTGAAAATCATGAACGCTAGTGAAAAAAGCCATCTTCATGATAAACGTTTAGAATAAACTGAAAGTCTCGGAGATAAACTTTCGCGGCAAAGCGATTACAAGAACGATAGCGCTTTCATTAAAATTCTCGCTTATAATTTTCACACATAAGAGATTTTTTCCAATCAGGGTTAAAAGAGCGCGGGCAAGTCTAGGTAAGTTCATTGTTTTCATTGTGCTAGAGCGACGCTTATTAGTATGGAGGAATGCATTTTAACCTAGCTAGCTAAGCACTTCATTAGTATGGAGGAACGCATTTTTTCCCTAAGTTAAAACAATAGGTGACGTCATGGACTCGACCGTTATGCATATTAATAAATGAACGCACTTTTTGCCAGGGAACTCAAAGGGAACCCACACAGAACTCAAGGGCGCAAATACATGTGAATACATATATCTTATTGGACGTTTTGTTGTGTAGTATCGCTGAGTATTTTTACGAGTTGTGCCGTATTTTGGCGAGCCCGTAGGGCGAGTCAAAATGCAAACAACTAGTAAAAATTCTCAGCGATACTATACAACAAAACGTCTAATAGGGGATTTTTTATCCAACACGCCAAATTGGTATGTTCTTGCGGGTGATGCTCGATATACCAAGTCAATATATGCACTATTGTCTCGTTCTTTTGTGTGAAGTCTATTGTGTTATTGTGTAAGGGATAGGAATCATTGTTGTGTTCTTTGTGACGTAACTCGAGACTTGCTATTCACTTGGTATATCGTGCACCAGCCGTTCTTGCGAGCGAATTTCGTGGACATTTATTTACAGGGAATGCGCGATAGAAGTATGTGGCGCGAGAAATCCAACTAACTGATTGGTCAACGGCAGGAAACCTGTCTAAACCGGTCCTCTGGAGTACAAATACCGCGTGATATTTGTACTCGTTCTAAGCGTTATTTGTACTCTGCGAAGTGCAGTTGCATAATAAATTTTGCTTAGTTGTAATATCAATATGTAAAAATCTCGTGAACCACTCTTAGTTTTGATATGTTTTTAACTGTACATATATTTTAATACACAAGCTAAAATGTAAAAGATTTCACACGATCGTAAGAGTGCTCGATGCAAATACATGCAGAGCGAAATACTAATTCAAGATAGAAATTGTAACACAGTTACTCGAGTTTCACGCACGAAGTGATCATCAGACTGTGCCCTAAACGTCGGTTGGAATTACATTTAAACTGACTCAAGGAGGGTGTGTGAAGCGATGCCGCTTCTGATTGGCTGCATAGAACTTATTTTCGTGCCTGCATTTAGTTATCAACTCAGATCTCTTGTTGAGAAGTGTTGATTTTCTCCAGAAGGAGACACTTTAAAGAGCTACAAATCAATTCGTGCGATTGGTCTCAAATTTGGACAGTAGCTAGTTCAGCATATAACAAATAAAAACTTGCCTGTGAATTGTTTTCTTTCTCTTTCGTCACAAACACGCCTACTATGGAAACCAGCTGAGTGTTGTTGGGGCTAGCGTGTTTCCTTGATTTAAATAAAGTATGCCATCTTATTATACCATACCATACCATACCATACCATACCATACCATACCATACCATACCATACCGTGCCATACCATGCCATGCCATGCCATGCCATGCCATACCATACCATACCATACCATATCAAATTCATTTTTTCAAGAGGGATTTTTGTACGATCACTCCAGATTTTTCAATCCTATCTCGAAATTGATCTGTAACTTTTCCCTGAAATTGAATATCGCAAATTATTTTTAGCGCTTTGAACCTGGAAACTGAAGGACACATTAAACAAGCGAAACAAAATTCGCTTTGACAAGTAACGTTCAAAAGGTGGTTAGTGCGTTCGCATTTAGAATAGTCGTGAAAAATTTGACCATTATTTTTTTTCACAATTTTTGGTACAGCCTGATAGCCAGTTAGTTCTAAAAGCTTTAATTTGGTTCAGATATCTACAGTTTAAACCGGACACGCTACATCGCTTGTACGGGAGACACCCCTGAAGGTGTACTTACTGCAACCTTAACTGAAATATGTTCAACTAATTGTTATTCACCATTTTGAGATTTTGACATAATGTTTAGCCCATTAGCTCTGAGACCTGTCACTAGGAAATAAGTGTTCCATTGACAAGGTAGGTTGAGTGGCTTTGTAAACTCCATTACTGATTCTTCATTCTCTGCTTAGAAGAGGACAAAAGGACGTTCTTCCTTTTAGTCAAACCTTCCGTTTCCCTCAGTGCTAGGATGGTTGCCGTTTGACAGCATCGTTTGCAAACTTAAAGCCAATAGAAGCGTTTTACTCTCAGTCCTGAGTAATTTCGTTTCAACAGCGTCATTTCTTACCCAAGGTGGTAAAGTATATCAATACTAAGCAGACGGTGCTAATACATGAGTAAAAACAAGTAATAACTAGTCATTTCTTTTTTAGCTATTTAAAGTTAGGTCTAGTACTAGTTGAGCCGAGTTTAAAATAAAGTGATCAAATTGGTGTCTGATATTATATAACGCCACATTTTTTGAAATGTTGAAATAAAGAACTATAGGGCGCGTTCCATTCGACCAAAAATTCCGGTTTGACTTTCCGAATTTTCATATGTCGAATGATACGGTATTTTCCACAACGCCGGACCGATCTCGTTCCATTCCCGCTTGAGCACATTTTACTCGACAAAAATGCTGAAGGATCATGGAAAAGTGGCTGTTTTAAGCACCGTAAGCTGCTTCATAGAAATAAATTTAACACATACCGGTATTCAAAATTCTTCCTTAATATTTACCAGACCGACTCAAACACCATTTTCGCGTGATGAGAGCAACTTGCGAAATTTTCTCGTGGGAAAGTATGCCCGGGAAGCATGACGAAACAGAGCGAACTAAACTTCAGAAAATTCGGAACAACCAGTCCACAATTTTTCAGAAAATCAGATCCTGACGTGGAATATAGGCAATCAAGTACAGGCTCCAACTGTGGCAGATTATTTTGCTTCCAGTGTAGTGTCGACTCGAAAGACTGGCTGCCATCTTGTAGCTGTTCACGGCTGAAGGAACTGGGGCAGATTCTTACCGGGTAGAAATGCCAAATGGAACAGGAAATTTCCTCAATTTCCAAATTTCCAGAAAAAAGGACAACCTCGAGAGGTGGACCGAAATTTTCAAAACGATTTTCCGGAAACTTTCTGTTCCATTCGATTTTGAACCGGGATTTCCGGAAATTTTGGTCGAATGGAACGCGCCCATAGAAATCCTTCACCGTTCCTGGAGTCCGCAAAAAGAGGTTCAGACAAAAAGACGAAATTTATAAAATATTACACTACAAGCACCACTTATCATGAAAAGTTTAGGCCGACCTTAAGGTCAAAAAGTTGCGGGTCATTCGCTGGTCGATGTTACAGTTAAGTGGGTTTGTTTTGCTATTTTTGTTTTATACTTCTATGACACTTTAATAAAACGGAATATCAATAAGTACAAAATAGTGCTTCAAGGAAAAGCTGCAGTGTGTAGGAAGGCTATTATGAGGTAGTAATTCACATGTCTTCAATTTTTATAAGAGTTGCATTTTTATATTATTTTCATTTTTCATTGTTATTGTTTTTTAATCACACCAACATTATCTCTTTGCAGTGTGACTGTTTTCACTGCCGGAGCTACCTCACAGAGACCGAAGTTTCCATTGACAAGGTAGGTGGAAGAAAAATAACCTGATGAACCTTTTTAAGAATGCGTTGCATATAAATGCTCTATAGCACTTGTATTTGAGCGAAATTTAAAGGCTAATATCCCACAGCTAGCTATCATTAATTTTTGAGGTTTCTGAAAGGAAGTCCTCTGGCAAAATAACAGAAGTAGAGAAAGAAACATTTAGAATTAGTTGCATTGTTAGTTATTGGGCTGTCAGAGGCGTAGTTATGCACCGAAATCCATTTTGCGCTGGCGAATTCTTGCATTAACCCATCTGCTGTATTATTTTACGTACATGTGGACAACTTCAATCTGCGGCAAAAAAGTAGTGAGTCGTCAGCACTTCTCAAGAAAGGAAACCGTCAAAAAAAATCTATATTTGTTCTAATTTATGCAATTTGAACCCGTAAAAGCCAACAAAATTTACTTCCGCTGAGGTATGTATTTAACGTAACACAGTTGAACCGCATAAAATACGGCAATACACGGTGCAAATCTCTTTTAGGTTTAATTTTATGGCGAAATAATGGAAATTTACGCAGCTGGGAAACGGTCCAGTTCGGTTTTAATTCTTAGTCCAAATATACATGCTTCAGTTTCATGTTAATATCTGAAAACGGCAATTTTATATTTTTTTATAAACTATAAGAAAGTATCCTAAGATGTCAAAGAATATGGCATCTGCATTTCAGCATTACAGCTGATAACGACATCAAATTGATTTTCGATTTACATAGGACGACAGCACTAGTTGGTGTGCTGTCGTCCTATGTAAACGATGAGTCATTGGAAGCCAAAATTTCTTTACTAGTTAAAGTGTAACTCCTCTTCACTATAAATAATCGATGTTTTGGAAAATCAAAACTAAATACATTGTAGTGATCTAAAAGGACTGAATGGAGTTCGTTTTTGGTCTGTAATCATGCGAGTAATAGGGACCTTAAGAGCAATTCTCTGTAAAAATCAAACAAAGTGGGAAATGAAAAATTTTGACCCCCCACTCAAATTTACATGGAAGTAGGTCCCCATGAGGAATGTTCAAAAATGTCAATCATTGAGGTCATAACTTAATTGTTGCCATGGTAACACCAAATGTTTGTTAATGCCTGAGAACTCAATTTTTAACTAAAAAATGATGTAAAAAATTGAAATATTCAAAACCCTATAACTCAAGTCCAATTAAACACTGCAACTTGAGACTTGCACCAAATGTTAAAATACTATCATAGATTCCCTCCAAGTATGTGGCTTTTTATTCAGTACATATATTCTACGTGAAATAAACGGCCAACTAATTACACAGTGTCTCCACCATTTAAATTTGTGGGTGAAACAAGCAGTATGTTTCTTTCATTTTCTCTAAAAGTACATCACTTCTAGAACTGAAACTACATGGATAGTTTACAACAAACATTCTAGTTCCGAAATTCAACAGGGAACTGGGGCGAGTTTCAAATTTTAACCAATCGATAAACTGACACCACCACATGAAAGATCATGTCGAGATTGATCATTTGACCAAGTATTATGTTTTTAGGGTGAACAGAGACCAAGTTATGGACCTTCAAATATGGCTCAAAACCCATACAAACGTCTCTAATTTTGAGATAGCGTCCCCCAAAATAAACCCTTACAGTTTTTTATCAGTTTTGTGACAACTGTAAAATCCCGTCATGCACCTACTATTTGAAAGAAGCTGAGATGAAAATCACTATGTTTGCCCATTTTAAAGAGTATCACGGAAATCATGAAAAGTTTTAAGAGTTTATATGGTTTTTAACATATGCCTCGTGGGCTTTTCGTACGGAGTCACACTTGCTGTGAATGAGTTCCAAGGAAGTAGAAAGAAGATGGTCAATGGAGTGGACAGGTTGGTTAAAATGTGTAGAAACAGGAGTGGGCTTGATGAGCTGATGGTGATTCTGGATGAAACGACGATGTTCGCCAAAGCGTTCGTGTAGCTGGCGTTTTGTCTCTCCAATGTACTGCGTTGTGCATTTCTTACATTCAGTAATTATAAGATAAATTACATTTTTAGATTTACAATTGAAATTATCATTTATACGTCGTTCTTCTTTAGTTGCAGAGAAAGCATATTTAGTTCGGCCTTCTTGTAAGAACGGGCAGGCGAGGCAGCGAGGGATATAGTCGCCGCTTTCTAAAAAGAGAAGTAAACCGCGTACGCAACATCTCACGCCAAGAAGCTTTAAAACAGCGACCGCAGAACAACCAGTCAGCCAGAACTCCATTTGTCATTACTTTTAATCCAGCTCTTCCTAACGCTTCCGCTACTGTACGCAAGAATATAAACATTCTACATTCCTCTGCCCGCTGCAAGCAAACATTTTCGCCTCCACCTGTCGTAGCTTATAAAAGGACTCCTAACCTACGCGATCTTTTGGTAAAAACTCAGTTGCGTGACAACACTAATCCACAACAAAAAGCACCCCCTAGCATTTATTAGTGTAATCACTCTCGCTGCCTCACCTGCCCGTTCTTACAAGAATGCCAAACTAAATATAATTTCTCTGCAACTAAAGAAGAACGACGTATAAATGATAATTTAAACCATACCCTTTGGGGCCACACATACCTATATAGCTCACATATATAAGAGAGTACCCCCTCCGATATCCGGTAATTTTGGAGTTGACGACCTCTGCTGGACGTATGCAAAACATGGACCGGGGTCCATGGACCACCCCATGGACCTGGTCCATGGACCACCCCGTCGACCCGGTCCATGGACCACCCCATGGACCACCCCTAATTTTCAACAGGAAATCTCCCCTATTAATATGAAAATTTATCGGAGGTCAGGGTATGAACAAAAACACAGACTCGTATTTATTGCTTACGTCCTCGAGGGTTTGTTTCGTAATAGCGGGTTGCTTTGGGATCGCACCCCATAAATGGGAAGACCACAAACTCGTTTTGAGATACAGAAGATCTAGGGCATTTCTACTTCCAATACTTTCATTCCAGCTTGTAAATTTAATCGGAGGGCAAGAATGTATTCAGTTTTCGTATTGAACGAAGCGTGACCTTGGAGGGGGTAGGTTGCCGGATAACATAACTCCCTCCAGCCCCTTCGCGCTCCCTCATCCAAGATGGCAGTAAGTGATGGCAGTTGCCTTGAAACGATCCAAAGATCAGGTGAGTATTTATTGCTCGTACCCACAAAGTACGCCTGTATTGGAAGCTATGTACAATCGCAAGACTTTGTTGTACTACCCCGCGTAAAACCGCTAACCCGCTGTTACGAGACAAACTTTCAAGGACGTAAGTCTGTGTTTTTGTTCATACCCTGACCTTCGGTAAATTTTCATATTAACAGGGGCGATTTCCAGTTGAAAATTAGGGGTGGTCCATGGGGTGGTCCACGGGGTGGTCCATGGACCAGGTCCATGGGGTGGTCCATGGACCCCGGTCCATGTTTTGTATACGCCCACCTCTGCTGCCTTTAAAAAGCAAAATCCAAACAAAACACAATTTTAACGAATTTTACGTTTTATAACCTCCATTTTGATATATGGTTTGTGGGGGTTTCCTTGAAAACAGCACGCGTAAAAATTTTTTCTGAAGGGCACCCGTGAAGCCGGGTTTGAAGTAACCTTAAGAAAAAAGCCGATTTTTTTGTCACTGTTGTTTTTATATATTTGTTGCTTACGGTTTCTTAATTATATTTTATACCATTTACTGAGGAGTTGGAAGAAATTTTACTTGTGGAAAGATATAGATCTGTAATGATATTTAGCACTGAAGCGTCTTGAAATGAAAGCATAAAGGCACACCAGCTGTAAACAACGGAAAATCAGAATGGACAATAGCTGTTCCTTCATTTATCTTTTACCATGTTTACTCAATCAGTTATCAACAATTTAGGACGCGTTTGATCAAAAATAAGACACAAACAGCAGTGATAAACATATTGAACTTGTTCATTTTGACTTGACGTTTCGTATGTACTCTACATACATTTTCAAAAGTAACCGTTGAAATTTAAAACAGCTAAATTTTTTTTAAATTTCAACGGTTACTTTTGAAAATGTATGTAGAGTACATACGAAACGTCAAGTCAAAATGAACAAGTTCAATATGTTTATCACTGCTGTTTGTGTCTTATTTTTGATCAAATTACGATGGCCTAAGAACAAAAGTATTTAGGACGCGTTGTTCTACAAAATTTGAAGCAAGACGGGTTCTGGTCAATACCGCTGACCGGTAATGTCCCATGGCACAAAGTTCTCTCGAAGGTCCTCTCTAAAACAATTGTTTTATTGTTTTCTACCATCTGGGCTTTATAAATTGGGGTAAAATGATTGAGTTATTGATGTCTGCTCTGAATGTTGCATTACTCCATCGTTTGGAGTGAATGGTGTCGTCTGTTTGAGGAATATAGCAAAAGGCGAAGATGGAAACGTATGCGTTTGTTAACTTCATGTCGGCTTACTTTTGTACGCCGACCAAACCTGACTTTTACATGATAGTGAGCTGAAATAGAGAATTGGTCTGCTGCTGGAGATGAATAACAAGACCAGCTGGAAGAATAGGTGCAGGCAACTGGATTTCTGAATAATGCGAGTGCTATGCGGAAATAACCAGCTCCTTCAACGCGAGTCAAAAAGTGGAGAAATGAAGCAAACCGTAAAGTAAGCTCCAGTTCCATTCAGTTTGTTTCAAAATTCATGGTCATGAACGTTTGTTTTCAGTAGAAATTTACTCAACAGACAATATTCTTTTAATCCGACGGCTGTCTCGGTCTTGCTCTGGTTTTTCTAGAGATCTGAGGAAATTTTAATTTTAGCAAAATTTAAGAAACCTGATTTTCATGTTGTTTTTGCTGATTGCCCCGAGAGTAAAACAAGCCCGCCCCGCAGAAAGTTTTAGAGATTTGGTAACTAGAATGTTTGTTGTAAACTATCCATGTAGTTTCAGTTCTAGAAGTGATGTACTTTTAGAGAAAATGAAAGAAACATACTGCTTGTTTCACCCACAAATTTAAATGGTGGAGACACTGTGTAATTAGTTGGCCGTTTATTTCACGTAGAATATATGTACTGAATAAAAAGCCACATACTTGGAGGGAATCTATGATAGTATTTTAACATTTGGTGCAAGTCTCAAGTTGCAGTGTTTAATTGGACTTGAGTTATAGGGTTTTGAATATTTCAATTTTTTACATCATTTTTTAGTTAAAAATTGAGTTCTCAGGCATTAACAAACATTTGGTGTTACCATGGCAACAATTAAGTTATGACCTCAATGATTGACATTTTTGAACATTCCTCATGGGGACCTACTTCCATGTAAATTTGAGTGGGGGGTCAAAATTTTTCATTTCCCACTTTGTTTGATTTTTACAGAGAATTGCTCTTAAGGTCCCTATTACTCGCATGATTACAGACCAAAAACGAACTCCATTCAGTCCTTTTAGATCACTACAATGTATTTAGTTTTGATTTTCCAAAACATCGATTATTTATAGTGAAGAGGAGTTACACTTTAACTAGTAAAGAAATTTTGGCTTCCAATGACTCATCGTTTACATAGGACGACAGCACACCAACTAGTGCTGTCGTCCTATGTAAATCGAAAATCAATTTGATGTCGTTATCAGCTGTAATGCTGAAATGCAGATGCCATATTCTTTGACATCTTAGGATACTTTCTTATAGTTTATAAAAAAATATAAAATTGCCGTTTTCAGATATTAACATGAAACTGAAGCATGTATATTTGGACTAAGAATTAAAACCGAACTGGACCGTTTCCCAGCTGCGTAAATTTCCATTATTTCGCCATAAAATTAAACCTAAAAGAGATTTGCACCGTGTATTGCCGTATTTTATGCGGTTCAACTGTGTTACGTTAAATACATACCTCAGCGGAAGTAAATTTTGTTGGCTTTTACGGGTTCAAATTGCATAAATTAGAACAAATATAGATTTTTTTTGACGGTTTCCTTTCTTGAGAAGTGCTGACGACTCACTACTTTTTTGCCGCAGATTGAAGTTGTCCACATGTACGTAAAATAATACAGCAGATGGGTTAATGCAAGAATTCGCCAGCGCAAAATGGATTTCGGTGCATAACTACGCCTCTGACAGCCCAATAACTAACAATGCAACTAATTCTAAATGTTTCTTTCTCTACTTCTGTTATTTTGCCAGAGGACTTCCTTTCAGAAACCTCAAAAATTAATGATAGCTAGCTGTGGGATATTAGCCTTTAAATTTCGCTCAAATACAAGTGCTATAGAGCATTTATATGCAACGCATTCTTAAAAAGGTTCATCAGGTTATTTTTCTTCCACCTACCTTGTCAATGGAAACTTCGGTCTCTGTGAGGTAGCTCCGGCAGTGAAAACAGTCACACTGCAAAGAGATAATGTTGGTGTGATTAAAAAACAATAACAATGAAAAATGAAAATAATATAAAAATGCAACTCTTATAAAAATTGAAGACATGTGAATTACTACCTCATAATAGCCTTCCTACACACTGCAGCTTTTCCTTGAAGCACTATTTTGTACTTATTGATATTCCGTTTTATTAAAGTGTCATAGAAGTATAAAACAAAAATAGCAAAACAAACCCACTTAACTGTAACATCGACCAGCGAATGACCCGCAACTTTTTGACCTTAAGGTCGGCCTAAACTTTTCATGATAAGTGGTGCTTGTAGTGTAATATTTTATAAATTTCGTCTTTTTGTCTGAACCTCTTTTTGCGGACTCCAGGAACGGTGAAGGATTTCTATGGGCGCGTTCCATTCGACCAAAATTTCCGGAAATCCCGGTTCAAAATCGAATGGAACAGAAAGTTTCCGGAAAATCGTTTTGAAAATTTCGGTCCACCTCTCGAGGTTGTCCTTTTTTCTGGAAATTTGGAAATTGAGGAAATTTCCTGTTCCATTTGGCATTTCTACCCGGTAAGAATCTGCCCCAGTTCCTTCAGCCGTGAACAGCTACAAGATGGCAGCCAGTCTTTCGAGTCGACACTACACTGGAAGCAAAATAATCTGCCACAGTTGGAGCCTGTACTTGATTGCCTATATTCCACGTCAGGATCTGATTTTCTGAAAAATTGTGGACTGGTTGTTCCGAATTTTCTGAAGTTTAGTTCGCTCTGTTTCGTCATGCTTCCCGGGCATACTTTCCCACGAGAAAATTTCGCAAGTTGCTCTCATCACGCGAAAATGGTGTTTGAGTCGGTCTGGTAAATATTAAGGAAGAATTTTGAATACCGGTATGTGTTAAATTTATTTCTATGAAGCAGCTTACGGTGCTTAAAACAGCCACTTTTCCATGATCCTTCAGCATTTTTGTCGAGTAAAATGTGCTCAAGCGGGAATGGAACGAGATCGGTCCGGCGTTGTGGAAAATACCGTATCATTCGACATATGAAAATTCGGAAAGTCAAACCGGAATTTTTGGTCGAATGGAACGCGCCCTATAGTTCTTTATTTCAACATTTCAAAAAATGTGGCGTTATATAATATCAGACACCAATTTGATCACTTTATTTTAAACTC
Source organism: Platygyra sinensis (assembly GCA_019787425.1). Lineage (NCBI taxonomy): Eukaryota > Metazoa > Cnidaria > Anthozoa > Scleractinia > Merulinidae > Platygyra > Platygyra sinensis. The sequence goes on along the minus strand of JAHPZR010017832.1, from coordinate 48,181 downwards.
GGCTCAACTAGTACTAGACCTAACTTTAAATAGCTAAAAAAGAAATGACTAGTTATTACTTGTTTTTACTCATGTATTAGCACCGTCTGCTTAGTATTGATATACTTTACCACCTTGGGTAAGAAATGACGCTGTTGAAACGAAATTACTCAGGACTGAGAGTAAAACGCTTCTATTGGCTTTAAGTTTGCAAACGATGCTGTCAAACGGCAACCATCCTAGCACTGAGGGAAACGGAAGGTTTGACTAAAAGGAAGAACGTCCTTTTGTCCTCTTCTAAGCAGAGAATGAAGAATCAGTAATGGAGTTTACAAAGCCACTCAACCTACCTTGTCAATGGAACACTTATTTCCTAGTGACAGGTCTCAGAGCTAATGGGCTAAACATTATGTCAAAATCTCAAAATGGTGAATAACAATTAGTTGAACATATTTCAGTTAAGGTTGCAGTAAGTACACCTTCAGGGGTGTCTCCCGTACAAGCGATGTAGCGTGTCCGGTTTAAACTGTAGATATCTGAACCAAATTAAAGCTTTTAGAACTAACTGGCTATCAGGCTGTACCAAAAATTGTGAAAAAAAATAATGGTCAAATTTTTCACGACTATTCTAAATGCGAACGCACTAACCACCTTTTGAACGTTACTTGTCAAAGCGAATTTTGTTTCGCTTGTTTAATGTGTCCTTCAGTTTCCAGGTTCAAAGCGCTAAAAATAATTTGCGATATTCAATTTCAGGGAAAAGTTACAGATCAATTTCGAGATAGGATTGAAAAATCTGGAGTGATCGTACAAAAATCCCTCTTGAAAAAATGAATTTGATATGGTATGGTATGGTATGGTATGGCATGGCATGGCATGGCATGGCATGGTATGGCACGGTATGGTATGGTATGGTATGGTATGGTATGGTATGGTATGGTATGGTATGGTATAATAAGATGGCATACTTTATTTAAATCAAGGAAACACGCTAGCCCCAACAACACTCAGCTGGTTTCCATAGTAGGCGTGTTTGTGACGAAAGAGAAAGAAAACAATTCACAGGCAAGTTTTTATTTGTTATATGCTGAACTAGCTACTGTCCAAATTTGAGACCAATCGCACGAATTGATTTGTAGCTCTTTAAAGTGTCTCCTTCTGGAGAAAATCAACACTTCTCAACAAGAGATCTGAGTTGATAACTAAATGCAGGCACGAAAATAAGTTCTATGCAGCCAATCAGAAGCGGCATCGCTTCACACACCCTCCTTGAGTCAGTTTAAATGTAATTCCAACCGACGTTTAGGGCACAGTCTGATGATCACTTCGTGCGTGAAACTCGAGTAACTGTGTTACAATTTCTATCTTGAATTAGTATTTCGCTCTGCATGTATTTGCATCGAGCACTCTTACGATCGTGTGAAATCTTTTACATTTTAGCTTGTGTATTAAAATATATGTACAGTTAAAAACATATCAAAACTAAGAGTGGTTCACGAGATTTTTACATATTGATATTACAACTAAGCAAAATTTATTATGCAACTGCACTTCGCAGAGTACAAATAACGCTTAGAACGAGTACAAATATCACGCGGTATTTGTACTCCAGAGGACCGGTTTAGACAGGTTTCCTGCCGTTGACCAATCAGTTAGTTGGATTTCTCGCGCCACATACTTCTATCGCGCATTCCCTGTAAATAAATGTCCACGAAATTCGCTCGCAAGAACGGCTGGTGCACGATATACCAAGTGAATAGCAAGTCTCGAGTTACGTCACAAAGAACACAACAATGATTCCTATCCCTTACACAATAACACAATAGACTTCACACAAAAGAACGAGACAATAGTGCATATATTGACTTGGTATATCGAGCATCACCCGCAAGAACATACCAATTTGGCGTGTTGGATAAAAAATCCCCTATTAGACGTTTTGTTGTATAGTATCGCTGAGAATTTTTACTAGTTGTTTGCATTTTGACTCGCCCTACGGGCTCGCCAAAATACGGCACAACTCGTAAAAATACTCAGCGATACTACACAACAAAACGTCCAATAAGATATATGTATTCACATGTATTTGCGCCCTTGAGTTCTGTGTGGGTTCCCTTTGAGTTCCCTGGCAAAAAGTGCGTTCATTTATTAATATGCATAACGGTCGAGTCCATGACGTCACCTATTGTTTTAACTTAGGGAAAAAATGCGTTCCTCCATACTAATGAAGTGCTTAGCTAGCTAGGTTAAAATGCATTCCTCCATACTAATAAGCGTCGCTCTAGCACAATGAAAACAATGAACTTACCTAGACTTGCCCGCGCTCTTTTAACCCTGATTGGAAAAAATCTCTTATGTGTGAAAATTATAAGCGAGAATTTTAATGAAAGCGCTATCGTTCTTGTAATCGCTTTGCCGCGAAAGTTTATCTCCGAGACTTTCAGTTTATTCTAAACGTTTATCATGAAGATGGCTTTTTTCACTAGCGTTCATGATTTTCAAACTGCTTTGAACGCATGTTTAATTGTCCGGCCAATTAATTCCTGAATCTCGTGCGTACGTCGCGCGAGTTGTTTTAGATTTCGATCCATGAAACTACGCTTTTATGGATTGTCAACCTTTTCACAATTTAAGAGACTAATTGTTTTGTATTATTAATCATGATTCATTGATTGTTTTGGACTTGCCTTCTTGACAAGAAATCTTACACAATTTTTTGAAGTTAACTAACTTTAACATCAATGTTTTCCCTAAAATAACTGATTCCGCCTTAAGATATTGAAAGTTTTGCAAATAGTTTTTATTTGATAGATTGTAAATAGAAACATTTTTCCTAGACTTTATATTAAAAAAAAAAAATTGGTGAATAGTTTCTAAATAAATTCAGTTTCATATACTAATTAACCATGATGACTTCTTTTCTCTGAAGCCACGCGCGCGACTTACACGCCAGACTCCACGCGCGCTCAGGGAAAATACACTGACCCAAAAAGATGCCCTTCCTGCCCTTTTGTCCTGAATGACTTTGATTTATCCCTTTTGTCCCTAAAATGTCCTTTTCGTCCTGTGTTGTGTCCTTTTTGTCCTTGGCATAAAAGGTTAAAATTCGCTGGAACTGTTTTATTTATGTTGAGATCTCGAACTGTTAACATGACTAAACGCGTGTGCCGTGATTGCCCAATTCCGAATTGTGGAGCAAAATATCTCGTTAGATTGTCTAATCATCTCACAGATGTACATGGATTAGATTATATCAATCGAAGGAAGTGGTTACAAGAAGCGAAACTACAACCTAAGGTTAGAGTGATGATCTATCCAGCAAAGAGGAGCCAGGGATTAAGACCTTCAACAAGTGAAACACCTCTATCAGTGCAGGAAGAGGAAAAGGATACAATAGTCCATCACTTATCAACACCAAGAGGAGTAAAGAAATCCCTGAAATCTCAACCAAGAGGAGTAAAGAAATCACTGAAATCTCTACCAAGGGGCGTTAGAAAAGCAGCCAATAACATCAAACATTATAAAACAACAGCAGATTCAGTTCCTGAGTGGCTCACTTTGTATGGAGACGATGAAGGGCCGAACACAGAGAAGAGAGCTTAGTAACCCCGCCTGTAGTAACAGTAGCTTGTCACACTAAACCGCGTCCCATAAGCTTCACATTTTCACTGCTTGTTTTAAGGCGGCGTTCCACTTGCGTTCAGTTTGCTGTCAAAGTTCGTGCTGTTCAAACCCAAAAAAATGTCTTGGAGCGACGGTTATAATTACTGCCTTCTTCAACGAGGTAATGGATATTACGAAGACAGTGAAGACTCTCAATCTAGCCAAGAAACGGATTCTTCCCAATCTAGCCAAGAAACGGATTCTTCCCAAGAAGTGACAGAGCGCTTAAACCCTTGGTCGCGCATATTAGATGAAGCGCAGGAACGCCACGAGGTTCAGTTCAATGCTTTGGTCGACGAGTACGAAAGGAACGGAGATTCGGAAAATGTAGCTCATCTTAAAGCGCAGAACGCTCTCCTTCCTCTCTACAGAAAAGAACTGAGAAAAGTATTTTTAGAGTATTTGCAGTGGATGCGAGCGATGAAGAAAGATTACACCTTCCAAAAAGTGATGGAAACCCAAAAAGATCTGAAAGATACAGATGGATTTGATGGTTAGAATCGACAGAACTAGCCATTGATAAGCGGAAATTCTTGCTTAATCGATTGTTTGTGAAGCAACCCATTCCACAAGATGAAGACTAGAACTACTGTGTTTTGTTCTCAATAAAAATGTATTTCAAACCGATATCTAGTGTGTTGTTCTATTGCAGTTTATTTCTTTGTTAAGGGGCCTTCAGTCTTATTGTTCATTGCATCCTAATTTCCTGATGTACTTTGTGTTAAACACTTCGTTGTTGTTTTAATTTTGGTGTGTTCATTTCAAATCGTGTGTATTTGAATCATTTCAAATCTCTCTCTTAACAAGCACTAGTCTCTTAAGAAAACGTGCTGCTCAAAAATATTTATTGTCGCACGTTGACAATTCATTACGCTCTGAACTTCTATTGTTGTCATTTCAATGATAGAGCTGTCCCATGGGTTTCTCCGTTCGATTTTGTATGCAAACCTGGGTTAAAAGTAAGAGGCACTGCGTGATTGCAAAATGAGTGACTAACGGAGCGGAAAACTCGAGCAGTTTGCTAAGAATTAATTCTCTCTCTCGTCAGGAAAGCTGAGAATAAAAGCATGATAGATTCTACCTAAACTAATCGGGGTTAAACCTGGTTTCGAAAATTGGAGAACGTTTTCAAAGAAAGCTAGAGAACCTTGTTACGCTTTCAAAAATTTGTGGTTGTCAGCGTTTCCGAATCACGGACAGTTAAACAAGCGCTCAAGGCAGTTTGTAAATCATCGACGCTAGTGAAAAAAGCCATGTTGATAAACAGGGAACAGAATTTTTCCAAACAACGAACTCGAACGAAATATTTCCTAGCAAAGCGATTGCAAGAAAGATAACGCTTTCGTTAAAATTCGCGCTTGTCATTTTAACACATAAGAGATTTTTTCCAATCAGGGTTAATTATTAGCGGGAAAGTTTAGGCAAGTTTATTGTTTGTATTGTATTAGAGTGACGCTTATTAGTAAACCTAATTAACAATTAGATTATGAGCTCGAGATTTCTATGAGGTGATAGTTGATGAGGCCGAAGGCCGAATCAACTATCACCTCATAGAAATCGAGAGCGAATAATAATTTTCTCGAAGATATTAGCTACTAATATTGACAGTATTATAAGCTACTCTAAAATTCGAGAGGAAATAAAGTTTATGTATGTATGTATGTATCTAATTGTTTTAGTAGAATTCTTACTAAAGTTTAACTCAAATAACGATTTCCAATTATTTCTCGACGTATTATTAAACTTTGGACCTTAAAAAGATCGCCCGGATTGAGTTGGCAATTAAAATTGATCAAGTCGTGCACACGCGCGCAATATTTTTTCAATAATTTCAACTTTTTTAAGTCAAGAAACCGTAAATGTCCTTCGTTTAGTCTTCCCAGGATTTTAATTATCTATTTTCATCAAAATTTTCCTCCAAAACTTTGACAAAACGAAAAAACGTCGCCATTTCGTAGACGAGTTCCAGCCACTGCACACTAATGGCTGATAGTGTGCAATGGCTCGGCCAATCAGATTACAGCATTTGCATTAGTGTA
>JAHPZR010017832.1:35000-37500 GCA_019787425.1 Platygyra sinensis | reverse complement strand
AGGCTAACGAGAGCGGTAGTATTTGGGCAAATCGTAGTTTTAAACACTCCTTTTGAACATACCCAAGTACGTTCCGGCCAAAGAAAGCTTCAAGCATATCAAAATTTACATATGACTACTTTCGAACTGCAATAAAAGCTTGTGACATCGCTTAATTAGTAATTCCTAGAGTTTTTTTCTGTCCTTCCACCGAGTTTCTACGCGATCGACGCATTTTTTGTGACAAATTTTCCTTCCGTGTACATGAGGTTTGGACACGAAACAAAAGACCTCCAAATTTTATGCACTCAGCGTTAGAATGGTCCGAAAAATCGCTCAGATTGCTAAGGAACAAATTGCAAGAATACAAAAGAACACCAACAAATCTGCGGTCTAATTCTAATTTTATTGTTACGAGTTTTGGAACGTAAATTAGCTCTTAAGCAACAAATTGCATGTGTAGGAAAAAACGGAAAATGGTCTTAATTTCATTTTATTGTTAAGTGCTCTTTGAGCGTAAAATCGCTCAGATTGCTTAGCAGCAAATTGCGAGAATATAAAAGAACACCAAGAAATCTGAAGTGTTAATTCTAATTTTATTTTTAAGTGTTCTCGAATGTTAAATCGCTCAGATTGTTAAGCACCCACTTGCAAGGATGGGAAAAATACAGGAAATGGTTTTAATTTTATTTGATCCGCATCAGCTGTATGCACTGAGTTCTTTATGCACTAGTCATTTGTTTCCTCCGCTTTCCCACCCCCGCGACATAGCGGGGGAATTTGCAAACAAGCGATGCTAATTATTGGGAATTCCACCACCCACCAGGGCAGAATTTTTTGCAAAACCACCACCCCCGGGACTAGCTGAAAGACCTTGTAAAAGAAGGGATTGTCTATTTCTGCGCTAAATACATTTTGAAAAACAACAACTAGTAGGGGAATGTTTGAACCAGCTTTAATAAAGGGGCTCAGTCACGTTTGAAAAGCTTAGCAAAACTTTTCAAATTCGTTGTTTGCAATCCGCGTCAATCTTCTCCATCCTTAACCATCCTTGTTCCTTTATGGTTTATTATTGTCTCTTTGATGTTTTTCTATCTTTACAAAGTGTTATTTTTAGGTTTCCTTCAATTTAACGGTTATTTTTTTCTATGTTCAAAATAACTCAAGATGCCATGACTGAGCCCCTTTAAAGAAGTCTTGAAAATCGTGAGCCATGCCAGCAACAAACACAGATGTTTGGTACCCCCTCTTGAACTTCTTGTCGAGAGAAACCTGGCCACATGGGTGGCTGTCACAATACGGGACATATGTACTACATTTTGTTTTATGCACTTTTAGTAAGGGCTAAGATTTAGGAAATTGTGATTGCAAAATTATTAAGAAGATAAATTCAAGATAGCTATAAGCTATTTCGCCTTTTCAGAAGGAAGTATAGATTTCAGTTGGCAACAACATTGCTACTTTACGGGGGTTTAAAAGGCATTTGAGATTCTAAAGCAAAAAGGGACAAAGAAAGTGCATTGGTAGAACGTACACATGATGAGAAATTCAGAGTATTTTAATACACTAGGGGCCACGTCCTTGGGACTAGTCCCATGAAACTGCTTATGTCATTATATAGAAATTTAAGTCAAAGAACATGAGTTTTGTCCAGGGCCGTTTTAAATTGGGCTAATTAGGTGGGACCAGTTGCTTCAGGGTCTCGTCCCTCACTGGTCCCTGAGACCAGTCCCTGGTACAATTGTCCCCTAGTGTATGCTGGCCTTTGTCAACGAAAAGCTTAGCATACTCCTCAGCTCTGTCCTTTATTCCAGCATTTGAAAATAAGCTTTCCATCTAGAGTGATGAAAGTGAAATCAGATATTAAACGGAATTCGCGCAACAACAAAGCGTAAATATAGTCTCTGGATAAAGGTCAAAGTGTTTTCTTTCAAATGCCATCAGGCTTATCAATGGATGCATTCATTTTCATAAGGATATAAAAGGATTGTTGTCACCGTTACGAATGTTGTGCCGTGTAGCACTGTGAACACAAATGGTGGAACAGAGAAACAAATGACTAGTGCATTAGTGCAAGTTTCCATCAGGTCATCTCGTTCAAATTTTTATCATGTATTTTATCTTGTATTTATAGATATTTTAGTATTTTAACCAATTTTAGCATTTATTGGAATGTTTAGATTTTGCAATTTTTAGTTTGTTTTTTAGTGTCCCAATTTAGTGTTCTTTTTTCATCTACACTCTCAGAAAAAAGAAGGGAGAGGACTGCAAAAAAATCCTGTCCTTTATGAGAATCACTCATTCTATGCAATCTCAGACTCTTGAACATCAAAGGGAAAAACCTGACTTGTCCCAAGTCACCCTCTTACAGTAGTGTATGGTGTGAACGCAAGGTGAGATGTCACTCCTTGCTCCCTAACCTGACAGTGGAAAGGTGGCAATGTGATGGGTGGGGCAGATTAAAGGTTGGCCTTTTCTTAGTGTAGCAAGAGGAAAGTTTCAGCCCTCTTTTCAATTCTCC